>ML107445.1:39573-77341 GCA_003697995.1 Taxidea taxus jeffersonii | reverse complement strand
GATTTTGTGCTCCGCCGCTTGCCGGGAGCCGGCCCCTCCCCCTGGGGTCTGTCTTCCCGTCGTGTTGGATTCACTTCTCCGCTGGTCCTACCTTTCAGAAAGTGGTCGATTTTCTGTTCCTAGAATTGTTGTTTTTCTTCTCTTCGATCTCCTGTTGGATTTGTAGGTGTTCGGAATGGTTTGATAGGCTATCTAGCTGATCTCCTGCTGGCTGATGTCGTCTCAGCCTCCTACTTCTCCGCCATCTTGACTCCTCCTAAAATAAATACCTGCACCCCTTTTTTCATACAATTTTATAATTCTAGATGTAAGGTGTGCAAATATAATTTTTAAATGCATAGACAAAACATTTGATAAGTATTCCTTATAATTGAGAATAAATAAATTTCCATTAATAAAGAACTAGTGAAAAAACTGAGATGCACTCACATAATATGCCCTATGTTCTAATAAAGTTGGTGGTGTCATTATTTTATTGAGAAATGCAGAGTTCCTCAGTTTGTGGTTAGATGAAAAGAAAGAGCTAAGGAAGAGCAATCATGATACAACCCCACTTATAGGAGGTCAGTGAGAATATTCTTTGGGAATCTAGATTTAGTCATCAAAATATGACTAAGTTTTTCTCCAGGTGATCTTGTGATTTTAGATTTTTTTCCTTTCTTGATATTTTCCTTATCATTTTACATTTTTCAAAGAGCACATATTACTTTTCCAAAACAAAAAGAAATCATAATAAATAAATAGGATTTTTCTCGTTGGAAATATACATTCTTAGCAGAAATTTTAGAAAATAAATCAAGCTGAAGGGAGAAGAATTAGAAACCACATAAATCCTACCATCCCGAGAGAGTCGCCTCTTTCTGTCACTTGTCCACCTACATGCTTTTAAATAAAAAGAGGAAAATTGTACACCTATTGATAATGACTTCAATGTTTCAACTTCCAGATGATCATAAGTGAATTTTAATGCTACTGAAGATTTCATGAAATGTACTTTTCAAAGGCTACACACTGTAAAATATACATAATTCATGTAACAAACTACCTATTGCTGGACAATTAGGGGGAGAGCTGTGTTTTAAAGCAGCCATTAGGAGTTAATGAGCTAGGTTTGTGTTCTTTCCAAAACAATATAAGCTCATAAAAAGGCACAGCCTTTGTGCACTCTGTGTTCTGTAAAATGTCTAACACGGTGAATAATCAGACAAAATAAGGTGATTCCAGCCCAGCCAAGATTCAACATTCAACAAGATATGGTGGAGATTTGGTGCCATTATAGCTAGGGAAAATGAAACACTTTTCCCTATTCTAAACATTTCAAAGCACATTTAGATCAGCTAAGATTGATGTCTCTCACGTTGCTATATTTAGGAAGGGAAAAGATATTGTAGTTAGGTGCACAGTACTGAAGAGGGTTCTGAGCTAAGGAGATAGGAGCTGGATTTCCCTTAAGTCCCATAATAGCAGAAATATCTTGGACAGGGTAGCTCACTTCCCATCTTATCCCCAAAGGAGGTGAGGCCATCTATGGGATCAACATTAAGTGATGTTTAAAGTCGCAGGTACAAGGCTGATTCACAGCATATGGCTCTTGCTGCCCCTACCATGCTACAGCTGATACTAAGATGACTTAATTAGCATGCCAAGGAACAGGCCTGGGTATTTTACTATTATTATATACATCTTTTCCAAAAAGGTGGCTAAATATTTCACTTCAAAAGTAAAATGAGCCTTACTGTTCATTTCCTGAAAAACCACTTTGAAGAGCAGCTAGGACGTTTCTGCTTAATGGGAAGATGATCGTTTGAATACTCACCGTGTTGTGGAGAGTTAAGCTCAGATGCCACTCCTTGCAGCTGTGTGATAAACAAACCCAAAGACAAGTCATCTTCCCTCCTTGCATCCAAGGTACCACAGTGGAGAAGGAGCAGGAGAAGGGCAAGAAAACTGGCATTTTGGGTAGGGGATACACCTGGCATCACTCGTCCCTAGAAATGAGCAAATCCTGCCCAAGAGATGGCCCAACATTCAGGATGAGCTCCTCCTAAAGCCCGAGGTTCTCTTTCGTGGACTAGTAATCACAACCTCGCCTCCAAGGGACCCTTGGAGTGGGGCTCAGAGCAAGTGGCCCTTCATGGGGCTGTGCAGCTTTGCAGCCCGTGTCCTTTAGCCCACAGACTCTGGGGATGACAGGTTTCACAGGCTATTAAAGATCAGACTTAGATTTTATGTGGTAGCAGATTTTTCTCAAAATTTGGTAAGCTTCCAATTCATTTGTTTCCAGTCAATTACATAATGAATAACAAAACCCTCCTTCCTCCCCTATGCAAATTGCCACATTTTTAGGTTCAGTGTATTTCCTACTACCAAATTCTTCTTCACTGATTAAATAGGTGAGCATTATTTCCCTCTCACGTGGACACAGTATGTGTGCCCTGGACCCAAAGCCAATACGCAGCTCCACGCCCTGCAGGGACCCAGCTTTCTTTGGTCTTTCTGCTCTGCCATACTGGAAATTAGCTTCTCTCATGGCTGCAGGTGCTCTGGGAACAAGGCGAAAATGGGGCAGAGTTGATGCTTTATTCTCGGGATTTATTTCCTAGATGGGGAGAAACCATACAAGACAGGTAGCTGTATGTTAATACCAGGAACATCATTAATTTTCATATTTTCAATGATTTCCCTAGCTATTTTTTCAGAAAATATTGCAACTTCCCCTTCAACTTGTAAAAATGCATCCCCACGGCAAAAACTGGAAGTTTTCAGAGAAGTCCATGAAGGAAAGGGAGACTAATACAAACTAGTTTTTTTTCTTTTCATAAGATGAGATCTACTTAAATCATCAGATTTGGGGGCTTTCAATTCTCAAAAGTTACTATATTAAATATTGTATTTTGCAATAGTATTTTGAGCTGGTAACTAGAAGAAAATCCTATTTTTTTTTTATTCCAAGAAGATCGTTTTGGAAGTTTTGGAAGTTGATTTTAAAATACCATAATGTCAGGGTCAAAATTCTTTCTAGAGGAGCACATTTTACATTCTTACAAAAGTCACATGTGACCTCGGAAGTTCAAAAATAGAAATCTGCTTTACAGAAACTCTGCAGAAAATTATCCCATAAAATGTACATGCTCTGTATCTTAAAACCATAAGTTATAAATAAATCCTCTGGATTTTCCCTGGATTCAATGAGAGATCAAAACTATATTGAAATAAAACTACAGAATAGACCTCAGTCTGCTGTTAACCCACCTACATATTCCATTCTTAAAGCTTCACATGAATATCTCACATTCGTTTTGTAAATTAGTATTTGTGTGGCCATTGCTCTTCTTATATGTATATAATCAGTCCCTTTATTACAATGAACAAAAATTTCATATTTTATTTTTGTAACAGGCACAAAATTACACCATAAGTTAAATTCTTCTTAGTTAATGTAACAAATTACCCATTTGTGTCTTAAACATTCACATATAGTAACAATGTTGCATTTTAATTATAGAGACCGTTTCTTTAATCTGTTTGTGCGATGCAGTATTTACAGAGTAAACAGGAAAAAGACATGAATTGCTATTTTTATTTGTAAACGCTTGTTCTTTCCCTATCTAAACAATGCAAACCTTTTCATCAAAGTAGAGTTGGAAAGCATAGAGAGTCAGAAAAAAGAAGTTACCTTGATCACAGCAAACAAGTATGACCACTCAACATTTCAATGCATATTCTTCTAGCTTTACAGTTATAAATACATGGCCTGCCCATTTATTTATTTTTTATTAACATATAATGTATTATTTGTTTCAGGGGTACAGGTCTGTGATTCATCAGTATTACACACTTCACAGCACTCACCATAGCACATACCCTCCCCAGTGTCCATCACCCAACCAGCCCACCCCTCTGACGCCCCTCCCCTCCAGCAATCCTCAGTTCGTTTCCTGAGATTAAGAGTCCCTTATGGTTTGTCTCTCTCTCTCTCTGGTTTCATCTTGCTTCATTTTCCCCTCCCTTCCCCTATGATCCTCTGTCTTGATTCGCAAATCCCTCATATCAGTGAGATCGTATGATAATTGTCTTTCTCTGATTGACTTTTTTCACTTAGCATAATACCCTCTAGTTCCATCTATGTCATTGCAAATGGCAAGGTTTCATTTTTTATGACTGCATTATATATATATATATATATACACACACACACACACACACACACACATATAGATACACATATCTACATACATATATACGTGTGTGTGTATATAGATTGGATATGGTGGGCATTGCTGTTATAAACATTGGGGTGCATGTGCCCCTTGGGATCACTACATTTGTATCTTTGGGGTAAATACCAAGTAGCATAATTACTAGGTCGTAGGGTAGCTCTATTATCAGCTTTTTGAGGAACCTCCATGCTGTTTTCCAGAGTGGTTGCACCAGCTTGCATTTCCACCAAGTGTAGGAGGTTCCCCTTTCTCCACACCCTCGCCAGCATCTGTGGTTTCCTGACTTGTTAATTTTAGCCATTCTGACTGGTGTGAGGTGGTATCTCATTGTGGTTTTGATTTGTATTTCCCTGATGCCCAGTGATGTGGAGCA
This sequence comes from Taxidea taxus jeffersonii, assembly GCA_003697995.1. Taxonomy (NCBI): domain Eukaryota; kingdom Metazoa; phylum Chordata; class Mammalia; order Carnivora; family Mustelidae; genus Taxidea; species Taxidea taxus. Next base: position 72,748 of record ML107445.1, on the reverse strand, counting down.
CTTTTTCATGGGTCCGTTTGGCCTGCCCATTTAGCACAATATTTTATCAATGGACATTTTGTCTTAAATGTAATGTTAATGGCCTTCAATTTTCAAGGAGATGCACCATAGTTTATACAGCCTTTCCAGTATTTGGATAATTGGGCAATGTCTAGTTTTTTCATAATTGTAAATAATATTGCATTGTTTAGCATTTATAATTTTGCTCAATACAAGTGGCTGGAGGATGTGATATGTGACCACTCACCACTGGAAGTAGATACATAGTTACCCTCACTGAGCTTGCTGTCCTGGGGGGACAAATATTCAGATGAATCATTTGGATACAAAGTGCCAAAGACCTGGGATCAGAGCCAAAGGGACTCTGCCATGGATTGCTATCTAAACTTGTTTCTAAATTTGAGATCATTTCCTTAGAATTAAATTCCCTGTGGAAGCATAATGACAGAATCATTTTTAGCCATGTAGCCATTTTAGCCATGTAAAGCCATTTTTAAAGTTTTTTGACAAATTGAGCAGCATTTCCAGATCAACATGGAATAAAAATGGTGGTAATATGGACCCTGACTTTTTGTTAATTCTTGCCAGCCATGTCTAGGTTGCACTACAGTTGGGTATAACGGAGACTCTCAGTTTGAGATGGGCGTGTTTTACTATAGTAAAGAAGCATATTTTCTTTTTCTAACACAACAAACAATGAGTTTTCAAATTTTTGGAAGTGCTTTTCAATATGTATAGAAATGAGCTCTCGACTTTTCTTAATTGACTTATTGACGTCCTTAGTTGCTTTCTCTGTGAGTGTCCTCTGGAATTGTATTTGATGTCTTTTATTCATAAGTGCAATTTGTCTATTATTTCCTTTTTGTGCCATGTTTTTTTCTCACTTGCTCTCAGAGCTATGTTTTCTTTCTGGAATAAATGGACTTATTTTCCATTTTTTCCCCTACCCGCTTATTAGATATGTAACCTAGCCGAGGTACTGTAGCTTACCTTCTCTTCATCTGGAAGATGTTTGCAGTCATAACTTCTGAATCCCTACGCAAAAGAAGTGCTGTGTAGACCAAACGTAAAGCACAAGCAGAGCCTGGGATACTGGAATACACCATTTTAATGCTACACAGATGTTAATTGTTATCCTGTAACATCAAAAACACCGTTTGAATAATTATTTCATCCAGGTGTGAAATAAATTACCAATAAATGTGGATAAATTCATAGGTACCTTTTCTCTGGGGGCAGGAGGTAGAGTGTGTGAAGACTGATCATCATATATGTCTGATAATACTGCTATTTCTTTTTTGGGCTCACTTACTTATTGGCCTCTAATACAAAGCAGGTTGGATTTTTTAATTTGTCTTGCCTAGAATTTCTCTATGTATGTTCTGTTTTGTTACATATTTGTTAGAAGGCTCTTTTTCCACTGCTTAAAATCATGGCATGATGTTTAGCGTATTTTTCTGTGAATTTCAACAAATGAATATAGTAATGTGACCACCATAATCAAGATACACATCAGTTCCAGGGCACCAAAAAATTACCCCATGCACTTCTACACTGAACCTCTCTCCTTACCCCCAGGCCCCTGATATGCTTTCCATTTCTAGTTTGTCCTCTCCCAGAACGTGGCGTAAATGAAATCATACAGACTGCAAAGTTTTGCATGACTCTGACTCCTTTTACTCAGTAGAACTCGTGTAGGGCTCGCCGTGTTTCCCTGCTATGACTCTGGAATGTGCGTTGTACTATGCATTTACTATCGGTTTCCTGATGAAGAAAATTAGGTCATTTCCAAATATTGAAGTTAATGAATGAAGCTGTTATAAACATTCGCATATTGGTCTATCTGTGAACATAGGTTTTTATTTCCCCCAAACATCTAGAAGTGGGAGTGATGAGTCATTTGATAACTGTATATTTATCTTTAAACAATTAACTATCAAAACTCTTACCTTAAAAGGCTATAAAACAACAGCTTCTGGTTAGGAGGTCATGATAAGGGTTTGATTTACTCTTGTGCCTGCAACAATTAAAAATTCAGACACAATGTATGAATTGTCTTCAAGATCGGAGCCATCAGGCAGTGAGCACAGCGGTCACAGAGAGAAGGCACGACACATGGTGAGCCTTAGGCTTGCCCCTGCCCTCTGCTGGGATGAGAGGAGATACACCATGAACCACTGTGGCAAAGACGCTGCAGGAGCTGCATTAGTATCTGATGCAGTGGGTGTCAGAGCACAATACAACTGAGGACATTGCTTCCTAATAAAAAGGAGTCATGTCATCAGGAAGATATAAAAATTATAAATGTTTATGTGACTAGTAACCCCAGGTTAGGATATAAGAAGCCAGGCTTCAGGAGCATGGCCCTTCCTATCCCTATTACTACCCATCATCTCTCTACCACAATGAAGGCGTTCCTACAGCGAGGAGGGTCTTCTCGCCACGCTCCTCGCCTCCTTCTCCATCGTCTCCACCAAGTATCTTTAAAGGCCATGTGTCTACTAACAATCTGTTCAAGGCAATCTAGGCTTTTTCTAACATTCTTCTCAAAATTCTCCCAACCACTGTTGACCGGCCAATCACAGAGGTGCTTCCCCATTTTTTGGCATCCGTTACAGCAGCACCGCACTTACAGGTATCAAAAATTGGATTCTTTTTTTTTTACTGCTTTTGTAACAAATTACCACAGATGTGTTGGCTTAATGAAGCAAAGATTCATTTTCTTATAATTCTGTAGCTTAGTAGCCCCACATGAGTCTCACTGGCTAAAATCAAAGTGTCGACAGGGCTGTGTCACTTTCCAGAAGCTCTAGGGGACAATCCATCCACCTGCTCCACCTCCTTGCCACCGTGATCCTGGGCTCACACATTTTCCCTCCATCTCTAAAGCCAACAATATGTGCCTCTTTTGTCATTCTTCCAGGTTACATCGCCTTCTGACCCCAACCTCAGCTGGTAAAGAGCTCATATAATTAGACTAGACTTATTTGGATAATGCAGGATAATGTCCCTATCTCAAGGTCATAATCCTAATCACACCCCCAAGTTCATTTTACCACACAGGCTCACATAATCACAGTTTTCAGGGCTTGGGCTGTGGGTATCTGCGTGGTTCCATTACTCTACCATACTCTGTGCAGTATTTCTAATATGGTTCAATGATAGAACACTTAAAATTATCTAACAATTCTCTCCTGATTAATGAACACCTTCCTTCCACACCTTGTTGGATATTCTGTTTTGTTGGCAGATAGAAAATTTTCAGACATCTCATTGTCCTTGAGAACCTTGGCTAAGTATCAATTATTTAGAAAGTGGCATAATTCTCCTATTTCCACACAGGTACAGATTCAAATGAGTATGAGCAATGTATCAATCCCTAACAGAAGAAGTCGGGTATTTTTGCTCTAGTTGGACTTTAACCAGAAATTCTCCCCAGATGCCAGAGCTTGTTCAGTCCCCATCAGTGCCACTCGGGCTAAGTTCCAGGAGAAGCCATGTTTCCCTTATAAAACAATGTGAAAGAACTCTTTCTCAATGTTTTGGAATTTTAGCTGAGACCTCAGAGCTGAGAACAATGGGTCAAAGGTGCCTTTTCTTTTAAGGAGAGGAACCTTTAAAATCCTAGAGGATATGTTATAAGGTAGCCAGACTGAACAGGAAACAGTGCTCTAGAGTTTGCATCATATCATGAATTCTGGTATTACACTGAAGAGATTTGCTTGAAAGGAACTTACAGGGATAGAGGATGCTGTGTTGTAGGGAAGGGAAAGAAGAGGTTGCTACTTTGATCCAAACGAGGAAAACTGAAGAAACACCACACCCATCCTCATCATTGTTGTCGTCAATTTTAAATGTTTGTTATGTTCTTGATGTTCTTCTAAGTGTTTTACATGAACTGCTTCAATCTTCACAACCTTATGAAGTGGATTTTATCCTTTTCTCCATTTTAAAGCTGGGTAAATTGAGACTCATAGATGTTCAGTGATGTCTTCTAGTAACATAAACCCTTGGCAGGGCTGTAGAAATGTATAATTGCAGCTGGTGCTACAGAAGGGAATTCTTAGGATATCGTGACCTCTGTCCCCTGAAGTTTGAGAGCACAGCAGGTGGCTTTCAAGAGCAGCCCACAGCATCAGAGTGAGGAAAGGAGCAGCGAGAACAATCCATAGTTCTCAGAGGACAAGGATGTATCAGCTTTCCAAGACTTGAGGTTATCTCATGGAGAAAAGCTCAGTGTTAGTAGCATTAAAGGAGACATTTCCAGAAGGAGGTTTTCCAAGGTTTGGGGATTCCAGACAGGGATATAGTGCTGGGGGCAGGAGCTGATGGGAGTTTGCAAGAGGTCAGCCAGAACAGACATCTCTTAAACCAGAGGAAGATTGGGCAGGGAGGTCCTACCAGAGATCTGTGAGGATCCTACAAACATGCACCAGGAGACAGTCAGTATTTGGATGTCTTCCCAGAAGACAGCATCCAAAAGCCAAGAAACAAACACAAAGAACACACACAACATCCATTTTACCCAAAGTTCCTATACCTTTTTGGAATTCACTCAACATTCATGAGCCCCCAAACCCTTGTTTGTGAAAGCAGGGCCTGCCTTGTGTGGTAGCTGCAAGGACAACACCTAATGATGAAGAGCCCTTAGTGTGGCCCCTGGTGCTTGAATCAACTTGATGACCACCAGTATTCTGGTATTACATACACAGGGTGACCTGCTTCCCATGCACATGTGAAGGCATTTCAATAGGCTGCACTATATTTTATTCTTGAAGAGATGACCTACTATAATGGAAGATGATGTTGATATTTTTATTTATGCCTCTGAATTGAAAAAGTACATGTAGAAGGGGCACCTGTGTGGCTGAGCCAGTTAAGCATCTCACTTTCGGTTTCAGCTCAGGTCACGATCTCAAGGTCATGAGATCAAGCCTGTGTGGGGCTCCGTGCTGGGAGTGCAGTCTGCTAGGGATTCTCTCTCCTTCTTCCTCTGCCCCTCACCCCTTCTAAAAAAGGGGGGGGTCCATATGTAAGGTTCAGAAGTCACAATTAAAGGACTGAGAAACTACTAGTTATGCTTTCACCTTCTTTTAGTTATAAAAACTGTAACCAACTACTTCAATTTAAAAAGTTTTCCTAGAACGTCTCTTGTGGGAAACAACAGGGAAGGTGCTACGAAGAGCAGCATTAGCTGGTGACAAGACACCATTTCTCACTTTAAGAGACTCACCATCACACAAGGGAAACAAGAAACTCAAATACAGTCAAAAAAAAAGAACTGTGAAATGTATAAATAGTCTGCCACTTTGTTACTACCTCAAAGTGCAGAGAGGGAGCGGTCACCGTGTAAACCCACACCCAGAAGCACAGAGGAGGAGAGGAAGAGAAGAGGATTGTGGATCGAAGAATGCCAAGGAGTCTCTCTCTTCCCTTGGGCAGGTGGGAGTCACGGAACAGAAGACACCAAACACCATCTGAAAAAGTCTAGATGCAATGGGAATTTCTGGAAGATTTTTAAAGACAAAAATATCGATTTCCAGAGAAGGGTGTGTGCTGTTCAGGAGAGACTGGAGAGACGATAGCATCGGGGCAGAGAGATAGAATAAGAAAGCACTGTGGAACTCCTGGCAAGAGGGAATGAAATCAGGAACAGAGACGGTGCAATTACAAAAAAAGGCAGAACACAGGAGGGACTTGTTAAGATATAATGGCCAACATTTATAATACTATTTGGAGAAATTCAATAATGGAAAATACAGTGAATATCTAAAACAACTTTCAAAAAAGGCAATTTCATCATATAATTGAGAAGCCAAAGGATTGGTATAATGGGAGTCATTAATAAGAAAATAAGAACCGAATTTGTCTCTGCATTAACTAACTGAACAATATGGAAACTTTGAGAGTCTGACAAAAATGGAATATAAATGAAGCAAGGGGACCATGAAGCACAAACATTAGCATCACATCCGGCCCAACTTTGATATTTCTGGAAATATAAGAAAATATTGTCATGACCAGCTACCTTAAAAGCTGACCAATAAAGATTACCCTAAAGGGAATAATCTTACACACTTCTGGAGAAGAACGTTTTACCTTGATATAAGTAAGAAAGTCCAGTGTGGCAGTAGAAATGTAAGAGGAAAACTGGGTCATATTTGAAGCTATTTATTGTCCCTGATCCCAAGATGCTGCAAACAGAGTAATTTATTTATACTTCAATGAGGCTAGGGAAAATGGAGTTAGCCAGGTCATCAGTCACAAAGCACTAGTCCAGCGATGTGTTCACTAAGTAAGGAGAAGTTTTACTTGTGATAGAAGGCGTTAATGTGCTCACTAGTTTAAACATAAGTGAACACCAGATATACAATAAAATTACATTTGATTTATAAAGAACTATAATCTAAAAAGATGGGAAACACGTGTCCTTACATAGAGATAAACATAAAGTCAAACACAGTTTGCTATTTGCTTAATGTTCCCCCATGGACAAAAGACAAAAATACTGTAATTAATCATGGTAGCCAGCAGTCAGCTTAGATTGCAAAGCACGATTTATGAAAAATAGTCAACCGCCATTCAAAATAGAGTTAAGAATCTCCAGTTTGAGGAGAATGGAGGTAAAAAAAATAGAAGCAAGCTTTTCCAATGCACTTGCATGTTCTGAAAGTTCAGCATCGAAGTGCTCTACCGCGGCATTGGGTTTGTTCTTTCTCTCACCCTTCCTTTAAAAAACCAAAGCTATTGTTTACCTGTTATAAGATACCAACAGAAAATATTTCATTACAAATCTCCTGAATAAATGTGAGCAGGTTATATTAATCGTGCATATACAGGAGCAACACAGTTCTACTTCAGAATCGAACTGGATGGATTCAGACCATATAAACTGGGTTCTTTTCAAAGACTTAGGACCCTAAAATTCATGGGATAAGCAATTTAAAATACTAATATACTTCTTAGCATTTTGCTTTTAAAATACCAGCCCCAAATAATCTCATTTGAACAAATAATTTCAGTTGCGGAAGGCTGCCTCGTTTATTGATGGTAATAAAACCACAGATTCGTTAAAATATATAGATTGACTGCTCCAAGTTTCCTTTACAGTTCTCTGCACACGTTCATATAGTGTGATGTGGCAAATATTCAAGTGCTCTTTACAGGAACAGATGGTTAGACACAATTAATAAGGAGCCTTGAGTTATTTGCATATTCATTAGATAATATCAGTTATTCCTCGGCAAGAACAAAGAATTACACAAATGGTGCTCATGTTTCCTCCCATTAACACATTATTAAAAGCAAAATGTCTGTGTTAAAAATGAGACAGATAGTGATCCTTGACTGTAGAGCAACCCAGCATTATCCATTTGGGTTTTTAACATGATAATAAAAGCTGTTGCCCGTCCTGTAATTTATTCCTGCTTTTCTAACAGAGAGCGCACAAAGACACACCATGCTTCATGCTGTGCCCTCCCTTTCTGCCTTTTCTTCCTATATAGATGGTTGCCAGGAGAGAGGTCAGGTCCAGGAAAATTAAATAAGTTTTTATTTTAGCTAAAAAAAAAAATGGCCAGAAAACTAAAACAAAAAAAACCCTTACTGACTTTGGAACCCATTTAATTTAAAAGCCCTTCCTGATGCTCTTGTTAATAAATGTGGAAAATTAACAGATAAGAAATCAAGCTATAACTTAAAATAAAATAAATATAAATCAACTAGTTAATATTCTATCTGATTTCTAATTTAAATAAACTCAAAAAAATTATTTTGTCTTTATGCTCTGGATTTTTCTTCCATCACTTCCTTTGTCATTAATATACAAGAAAGCCTGAGAAATTGTCGGAAGTTAAAAAGAAGTGACCTTTGCATTAATCAAAAACATCAAAGCCATTTCTACAGAAAGCCCTAGTTTTGGGAGGGTGAATAAAGGCACCTGAGAGTCAAACACACAAAGCAGTGGGCACTAGTGATGGGAAGTTACGGCCTTCTAGAATGCTGCTCTCCAGTGGGGTAAACCCACGCTGTGCGTGGCTATGTGAGTTTATACTTTTATCTCAATTACATAAAGATTAAAGTGTCGTTGTCCGGTCAGACTCACCACGCGTCAGGTGCTCTGCAGCCGTTGTGCTGGACAGCACCGGTATGCGCCACGTTCCTTACTGCCGAAGGTCGTCCGGCCAGCACCTTTCTAGAAGTTTCCTCCTCAAGATGGACAAAGAGGGCCACACAGAGCTGGATGTGGCCTGCGTACAGTGAGGAAACGACAAACCACTAGAATAATAAATGAGTGCGTTATTTGTATTAGAAGAAGCTAAAAATGGAAATAATTTAATGATTTATATGACCAAGGAAAAATGTGTGTTGGGGCACAGTACAGAGTCATGAACGAGAGAATTTCAAAATCTGGACTGAATAGACATGGCATTCTGTCTACTAATGCATACAACGTTGTTTACATTTATTGCATAATAAAGAACAGCTTTGCAGAGAGTTTCAAAGAAACTGTTTTGTTCCAGGCTGTCCTACTTAAGATTTGAGATGAAAAAGAACAAAAAAATTAATATATAATTCAGCATTCATTCAACAAACATTTATTGAGCTCCTTAGTTTATTTCAAGAATCACTGGGACGCCTGGGTGGCTCAGTTGGTTAAGCGGCTGCCTTCGGCTCAGGTCATGATCCCAGCGTCCTGGGATCGAGTCCCACATCGGGCTCCTTGCTCGGCAGGGAGCCTGCTTCTCCCTCTGCCTCTCTGCCTGCCTCTCTGTCTGCCTGTGCTAGTGCTCTCTCTCTCTCTAATAAAAAAAAAAAAAAGAATCACTAGCATTAAAATTCCAAGATGCAGAACATAGAGTGCCTGGGTGATTCAGTTAGTTAAGTGTCTGCCTTTGGCTTAGGTCATGATCCCGGGGTCCTGGGATGGAGACCCTCAGGGGCTCCCTGCTCAGCGGGGAGTCTGTTTCTCCCCCTGCTCTTTCCCCCATGCACTCTCTCTCTCTCCCAAATAAATAAATAAAATCTTTAAAAAAAAAAAAAAACAGATGCAAGACATTTGCCTAGGGAGAGCTGCAGACAGGCTTACATGTAAGCAGATAAATTTTATGGTGGCTAGTTTGTACAAAGTATCGATACATGTAACTGAGCATAATGTGACTGAGAAGATCTAGTTGATAGGGAAAAGAAACCAAATGGAAATAAAGACGTTAAGAAGAAAATCCAAGAGACAAATTCAAATTGGAGAAAGTGTGCTGAGAGGTAAAGACAAAGGTAAAGACATCCTTTGTTGTAGGATGACAGAAGAGAAGGAGCCCAAACACAGATGGAATGTGATGAAAGACACAGAGAGAGGTCCACTGAGTACCACTGATCAGAATCCACACGCACATGTGTCCACCATGGGCACTACAATTTTCTTGCACCACATCTTTGAGAAAACTCTCAGGCGTGTGCAGGAATGGGCAGTCACGGTGGTCGTTCATGGTGTGCGGGGTGAGGGCTCCTTGGGACTGGGTCCGGGCAGGAAGCGGGAGCGGGGACGTGCGACAGGACGAGCTCATGGAGGGGGCAGATGAACAGGCTGCTGCAGGACTAACAGGAGCCATGAGCAGAATGGGCTGATCGGTCCAACGGGGGGGGGGGGGGGGGGCGACGGGGGCGGGGGGGCATGCTTCCTGCCCCTGCGGAATCCCACCGTCTCATCCACTCTCCAGCTGTATTTGTAGCATAAAGCTGGACAGGGCTACACATTAAAGATAATCTCCCCTAAAATCATTTTGTGATGTAGCTCCTCTCGATTTAATGTTGAACTGAGACCATCAGTAAGCCTTCTAAACTGTGAAGATTTTATTCATGATGAATTTTTTTTATTTTTTTAAAGATTTTATTTATTTATTTGACAGACAGAGATCACAAGTAGGCAGAGAGGCAGCAGAGAGAGAGGAGGAAGCAGGCTCCCTGCTGAGCATAGAGCCCGATGCGGGGCTCGATCCCAGGACCCCGAGATCGTGACCTGAGCTGGAGGCACCCACTGAGCCACCCAGGTGCCCCTCATGATGCATTTTGAAATGGATCCTCAAAGACCTGCAGAAACTATAAGCCCATGTCAAGTGTGAGTGCTACTGCGGGCTGATTTCCTTTCCATAAAATCACTAACTTTGGTGGAAGGTCTGACTCAGCCCAGGGTTTTCCAGCATCTCCCACGCTCTGGGATGGCTTTCCCATGTACGGCAGAAGTGACCCATGGTATTCCAGCCCGGAAGCCAAGCTAGGCCTCCCGTAAAGCGGCTCCCTCACGCACCGGTCTAAAGTGGAACTGTGCGTCGCTGGTCCCACTCAGACAAGGTACAAAATCACCATTTTATCAGGACTGCATCTCACTCCTGTCTGGCGCCCCTCAGTCCCCAGACATTAGGATCTCTGCTTCCCACAAAGCATGAGGCTTCCTGAGCCCCGGCTGGTTCTGCGGTCCCAGCGGATACGGCCGAAGCCTGGGCTTGCGATCTAGTGTCACAAGGAGCAAAGGCTCCTGGAGCCACAGTGCCGCATCCCAGAGTCCAGCAAGTCTGAGGAGAGAAAAACTGTACCAGCCCTGAGAAGGAGGTTCAGTGTCAGGTTGTTTTTGTTTCTCAGATACACATGCACCACGCACACCACCGCACACACGTGCGCGAGCTTCGGCTCACACCACACAGACCTCACACCCTACACACGCCATTCACACACAAGCCACACACACAGCACACTTTTGTGTTATTTAATTCTGATGATGCCTGGCGCAGAAGTCCTCAGCTCTATTTTTACATAAAAGTAACAGCGCCCTGCAGGGTCTATACTGTGATCACTGGTTATTATGAGTGAAGAAGCGCTCGGAGAGGTCATAGCGCACGTGAAGGTTGGACACTCGGTAAACAGGAGAGGCGGGATTGGAACCCTTCATGCTAAGAACAGCCCTGCCCCCGTCACACTGAATAGTGTCCTTTAGGCTGCAATTGTGTGTTCACTGTGAGACCTTTCCTCACTGGAGGGAAAACGACTTTTTATAAATGGTGCCCACAGAAGATGGCGAATAATTATGAAGTACAGGGACATCTCTGGCACTTAATATACTACCAAGATCAAAACTTGAGTCTTGATAGATGCTTCTGAAGAACAGCATAGTACAGAGGCACCTGGGTGGCTCAGTCCTTAAGCATCTGCCTTCGGCTCAGGTCATGGCACCAGAGTCCCGAGATCCCGCACTGGGCTCCCAATGCTTCTCCCTACCCCTCTGTGCTCTTTCTCTCATTCTCTCTCAAGTAAATAAATAAAATATCTTTAAAAAAAGGAAAAAGAAAAACATGGTACAGGTACAATAACCATGATGTACAGGTATATCGATGAGCATATTGTATCTTATTTCTCAATGGGTTCAAAACATCTAATATGGGATATAAATTGACATGTAGAACTGAAAATAAGTGTTTTAAAATACTCAATTTTTCTAGCTTATGGGTTTTTTAAATTAACATGTAATGTATTATTTGTTTCAGGGGTACGGGTCTGTGAATCATCAGTCTTACACACTTCCCGGCACTCACCATAGCACATGCCCTCCCCAATGCCCATCACCCCACCACCCCATCCCTCCCCCCCCCCAGCAACCCTCAGGTTGTTTCCTGAGATTAAGGGTCTCCTGCAGTTTGTCTCCCTCTCTGGTTTCATCTTGCAAGCTTACGGTTTTATAACAATTTAACCTATACTCAGTAATTATCTGCTGAATATGTATTTCATGATAGACTTTAAGAGCCCAAAGTTAGTAAGAATCTTCCCTAGATTCTTCAGAAAGAGAGACATACACTGAAAGCAAAGCTATAACCTAGGATGATATGCAGTGAGTGATAACAGTATGACAGTATTTTAAGTTTGCAGAGCAATGACCTAAGAAAATTCAACATTTCGTCAGTTAGTTAAAAAATATTATAAAATTTGAAATGCTGCAAAGGGTTCTTAGAGGTTTTCTTTACCATCCTGTGTGAGCAAAGCTTCACATGGACGTGACTTCCAAAACTACGAAGAGATCATTGGAAGTCTTGATCAGAAAATTGGCTATAGCCACTTCAAACTTAAAATCGGATATAAGATATTATGTTCATGGGAAGAGGCTCAAATTTCCCACTAAAACTCCTGAGAGCCCCTTAAATATTGTTTTTTCCTCTACTTTAACATAAAGAATTTTTTCCAGCTGTTCTCAATACGTACCCTCAGGGGGAAAAGATCACCATCAAATAGCCAATCAACGTTGGTCAGCAAAATGACTATTCTTCCCAATGACCAGAAATACTATCCCCATTTTTATTTTCCTTTTCTAATTATACAGAAAAAAAAATTCCATGGATAAAAATTTTATATAATTTCTTTCAGAATATGTTTATTCAAGAAAAAGTTAAAATCTATTTTAGTAAATCAGATCATGAAATAGGTAATCTAATGCAGCCAATCCTCACCTTATTTCATCCATAAAAAGTGTAATTTTCTGTCTCTTGATAAAAAATAAAATCACATGCTAGCTAGTGGACCAATTAAGTCTTTCTACTTGTCCTCTCCCTTTTACACTGAAGATGTAAGAGAAGTTTTATCATGATGTCTCATGAAATCTGTAGACTTACATTTGGATCTTAAAAATTTAAGGTCCTTTAAGAATATCTGGCGAGGATGTGGAGAAAGGGGAACCCTCCTACACTGTTGGTGGGAATGCAAGCTGGTGCAACCACTCTGGAAAACAGTATGGAGGTTCCTCAAAAAATTGAAAATAGAGCTACCTTATGACCCAGCGATCGCACTACTGGGTATTTACCCTAAAGATACAAACGTAGTGATCCGAAGGGGCACGTGCACCCGAATGTTTATAGCAGCAATGTCCACAATAGCCAAGTTATGGAAAGAACCTAGATGTCCATCAACAGATGAATGGATAAAGAAGAAGTGGTATATATATTCAATGGAATACTATGCAGCCATCAAAAGAAATGAAATCTTACCATTTGCGACGACATGGATGGAACTAGAGCGTATTATGCTTAGGGAAATAAGTCAACTGGAGAAAGACAACTGTCACATGATCTCCCTGATATGAGGAAGTGGAGATGCAACGGGGGTGGGAGTTAAGGTGGTAGGAAAAGTAAAAATGAAACAAGATGGGATTGGGAGGGAGACAAACCAAAGAGACTCTTAATATCATAAAACAAACCGAGGGGGTGGGGGGGGAGAAGGGTTGGGAGAGGGTGGTGGGGTTACATCATATGTTTAAATAAAAAAGCTTAAATAAAAAAAAAAGAATATCTAAAATCTGACTACCATTACTTCAGACACACACACACACACTTATCAAAGAATATCATGTACGTATATCATTCTTTCATTTTATTAAGTTGAAATCATGGCTACATAGTGTATTTCACAACTAAAAATTAAGCAAAGTATAACTGCGTATAAATGTATTCTTAGTTTTCAGACGTATTTAAACATAAATCAATCATTAAGCCTAGAAAATTTAAATATTGGTTTATTTTGTAATTTATTTAACACATTTTATTTGATAATATGTACTAACACCTTTTCTTGAGTTGGAAAATGGGCATCAGACTTTTGGCCACAGAAGATAACACTGACGTTGCTGACTGATGTGGAAATGAAGACAGACTTTACTAAAAGATCATGTGGAAGACAGGGACAGCTGATCGCAGTAGCTAATATGAGCAGCACATGGGGACATGTGAGGAAAATGACAACAATATATTGAAACTAACACTTTTATCAGTTATGGGTGGTTGTGTGTGACAACCCAACCCAAATTTCAGGGACTTAGATCAATACCCGTGTAATGCTGCTCACCAGCTGACTGGCCAGCTGGATGGTCCTGGGACTCGAGCCGGGATGGGCCTGTCCCGTCTGCACATGTTGATGTACCTGTGTCCGGCTGGCTGTGCTGGCTGTGCTCAGCGAGCCACACTCTCTTGCATGGCCATTTCTCTGCTGTGGGTGTGAGTGGCCATGCATCTCACCACCCAGCAGCCGAGGCTAACCTTCAATCCCATGGCAGTGGGGATCACGGGGGAGAGCATGTCCCCCTGGGAAGCAAATTTCAAGTCTCTCTTTTGTCACATTTGCCATTGTTCTGTTGGCTCAGACAAAGCACTTGCCAAGCTCGGGGTCAGCATATAGGAGGTGGTGACCCCAGGACTTGGATACCAGAGCAATGCAGGAATTGACACCATCAGGGCAATAGCCCACCAGGCCCATAGTTAGATGTTTGTCACTCCCTTATACAACTTCAGATTAAGTAAGGTGCCTTTAACTATCATAACAATAACAAAAGTTGTTTGATTAATCTTGGGAAAGACACTTTTTCGTATTATACCATTCAGATTTTGAAAAAGGAAGGAAGTTTCATGAATGACTGATGCATCTTTTCACTAAGTCACGGCCAGATTTCATTCTTTGCTTTCAGTAAAATCAATAGGATATTGAATGCCTTTGTCACCTGATTTGCATCATTCACAGTAAATTCTGATGACAACACAACATGTTGGAATCTTTAAAAGTTCTGAGGAAAGAGGACATCACAATCACGAGCACCTCACAACTCCTCTTATTCATGAGAGCTATGAAAGCAAGGAATCTTGGGTCTTGCATCTGTGAAAGTTAAAAAATATTGAATACACTTTACGTGAACCTTGACTAATTGGAAGAGAAAGTAATTTTATTCCATGGATATATGAAACGAACTGACGACAGTCCCATCTATCTCATTAAGAGATGGTTTTCCAATAACACTTTATATTTTGTTACACGCTTTTCAAATTCTATATGCAGAAGCATGTGCGTGTTATGTAGTAATTGATCATTTTCAAACATAAATATGACTTGGGATGAAATTCTATGGAAGTAGAATTGAAATGTTGGTCAAGGAAAAAAAGAAAGGACTTAAATATTTTCCAGTGTTAAAGCAGAATTTGTTGGTGTATATATGTACACACTCACATATACACATATAAGAATGCTTGCACAAGTATGAATATACATGCCTAACACCTAACTGTACCCTTACACACATGACAGATCAGGTACTTTTAAATGGATAATGGTGAACATAGAGTTTCTACATTTAGAATCCACCAGATGTATTTTAAAGAGTTCTGTATCAATTTTATTACAATATTGTGAGTTCCACTACAACAGAAATTACATGTATTATAGCTACTTAAAATTACAATAAAAAAATGTTAGATGTTGACTTAAAACGTCTGGTGGGAGACATGAATGTTTTTAGTGTGAGTTGGAAGACTTTGAGGACCACCTGACGGGAGATTATCGGATTGGTAATTCGCCGGGATGCCCTCAGAGAATATTGCCAGACGCGCGTGTTCTGTTGGGCTGCTGCTGTCGCCTGTGTAGACAGCAAACCGATGCTGGCATGGCGTGTCTGCCCAATGCGACTGCCTTTCCAAAGGGCCCCCCAAGACAGACCCCCAGGCATGAAGGGGACAGCTGAATTCTAGCTTCCTGACCCTTTGAAGTGCCTCTCAATTCATTCCACACTACAGAGGAAAAAAGGGCATGATTTATTGAGATCACACAAATCCCATAAGTTTGGAAGAGCGTTATTAGAAAAAATTGTATTTCCAGCTCTACCCTACTCTCAAATATAACTTGAGGAGAAAAAGAAGACTTCAGGGACAAATATATGTGTTACCAAGCAAAGTTCATAATCTAATAACACAGAACAAAGGGAAGTGACCTTTGTTATGTGGAGTCACATTTTACAACCTCTGGTTCTCATTTGAATACCATATTAATTCAACAAACAATTGCTGCTGACTAGCTGAGTTAATAATTACTCTTATTGTTGGCCAAGTATCACGCCCAAGTGACATAGAGAGTAAAATACAGTTCCTGACCCCAAAATCATTACAACACAATAGACCAAGACAGACCTAATCAGGTAAATGGAATGAATTTCTGGAGTGTTACAGAAAAAACGAATAGGGTTATGTGGGGCGTGAAGGAGAGGATGGAGAATTCCTGCCTGGGTAAAGGTTTGGAGAGCTGGGGTCTCTAGTGCTCATCCTCGGCAGCCCCCGTCCTTGCCCAGCACCCACTTCTTAATCCCCTGCTATGTCCCCTCTGATCAAGGAGGACAAGTCTGTTGAGCCTGGTGGGCAGAAACAGAGGGAACCAGAGTCCCTCTGCCAAGTGCCTCTTGCGTCTGCTCGAGTTTGGACGTGCAGAGGAAGCCAATCCAAGTCACACATAGTTAAGTGCGAGGGAGGTAAAAAGAAACAAAATCTCCAGCCTTACTCTAGGACTCACGGTTCCGTTGCCACGGGAAGTCTTACTGGTTTCTGCAGCTCAGGGTTTGACTCCTAGCCTGGGCTTCCTTCTGAAGGGAAGTGAGTGAATTCAGACTAGTAGTTAGAAATAGACGCTATAGCTGCGTATGCATTATTTCTAGTCCGGAAGGTAAAAAAAGTGGAGTGGTGCAATGTGGGTTTGGTTTGGGTTTAGGTTTTGTTTTTTGATGTTATCTTGACCCACTTCTGAGGCACAGCAAGAATCAGGCCAGTTGCCCTATTAGGGAGTGGTTTGGGTGCACAGCTCCATCCACTTCCCCTCCTGGGTGGGTGCACTCCCAGCCCTCTTTTTTTTTTAATGTGAAATTTGTCATAAAAATGGAGTCAATATCCTAATGTGTAAAGTGCAGTATTAAGAGTGAACCCGGGACACCTGTGTAGTTCAGTTGGTTAAGTGTCTGCCTGCAGCCCAGGTGATGATCTCGGGGTCCTGGCATCAAGGCCTGTACCCAGCTCCCTGCTCAGCGGGGAGTCTGTTTCTCCCTCTCCCTCAGCTCCTCCTCCCTGCTCATTCTCTCTCTCTCCCCTCCCCTCTCTCTCAACAAATAAATAAATCAAATCTTCTTTAAAAATGTGAAACCACCCACAAAATACACATAATAATTTATTAAGGGTTTGGTCTTTTTTTTTTTTTTTTGACAGACAGAGACCACAAGTAGACAGAGAGGCAGGCAGAGAGAAAGGAGGAAGCAGGCCCCCCGCCAAGCAGAGAGCCTGATGCGAGGCTCAATTCCAGGACCCTGGGATCATGACCTGAGCCGAAGGCAGAGGCTTAACCCACTGAGCCACCCAGGCGCCCCTATTAAGGGTTTTAAAAAATACACAAAACTTACTTAAACAAAAATTATCTTTAAGTCAGCATTCAGAGGAAAACAAGAACCCAAGAACCCAGAGAAAGGAAGGGATAAAAAATTCCCCTCGTTTTCAGTAAAAGACACAGGCTATAAAAATACAAGGAAATAATAGCAACTAGTAGTATTAAGACTTTGAAAAGAGAGCCTCAGATTGAGAGAAACATTAGATTTAAATCGTGAAGGCTGTCCTGCATCGAGGAAGTGCCAATGTGGTCGTGTCCCCTGAAGAAGGACGGCAGGGTACCCAGACTGGGGAGCCTGCCGGCACCTACCCAGACGAGGCAGAGGGTCAGCGCGGGGAACTCATGCCAGCAGGTACAGCCGCGACCCGGCACCGAAGGAGGTGATGACTGTGGACGCACAGAGGAAGCGTCTGAGACCAGTGCCCGGGTTTCTCCTGTGGTTGTCAGATGCTGACAGCTTGTTAGAAAGGAGGGACACAAGAGGACAGGGAGAAGGAGAGAAAACACACCCAGGTGCCACCTTGAGGTTTTCTTGCTGAAGAAATGAAGGAGAAGTGTGCCCTCCTCTTTTTTCCACTTTGTGCCCCTTTTCCATGACAGATACTTCTCTCCTTGGCAATAAATCATGTTGGCAGCTGCCCGGAGTGGTGGGGGGGCCAAGGCAAGAGCTGCCTGCCCTCTATTTGGAGCAAAATCTCAAAGCCACTGCCTCAGGCTCACTGACTCTGCGAAGAGCTCTATAAAACGCATTCTATTTTGTATCTTGAATAATGAATTCCTAATGGGATTTATGGCGTTTAAAAAGGTTTTAGCAAATTTTGTCAAATTAACATCTAGTCTAGCAATAGAAAAACTATCAGAAGGAAATTGGGTTAAAGAAATTATACAAATGACAAAGAGAAATACGTAAAAACCATATCATTAATCATTTGAATGAAAATTCCCAGTTATAGGAAGTGACAAATATTCCCAGTGATTCAGTAGAAAAGTAGAGCAAACTAATGTAAAACTATGGAAACAGACATAAAATCACTTGAAAAGGCTTAAAGTGCTATGTAAATGCTAAATTTTTTATTAGGAAACATTGTGATGGCACAAGGAGCACGCGGGTTGTTTATTGATTTACACCCGTGTCAGAGACTGCTGTTCATCTCCTCTATCTCTGTTTCCCTCCTTCCTTACTAACAGAAGACTGATTTTATTGGGGTGGCCGTGTGTCTATCACAAACACACACACAGACAAAGTCAATTTGAAGTGGTCCTGAAACAGTTCTTGCTAATCACTTGGGAGTGAGCCACTGGCTGGGGCTTCTGAGAAATCCCATTAAAAACTTACCTCCAACCCGTGATGCAACAGGTGAGCTCTTCTTGTGCTGTCCACTCTCCTCTTTTGTGTCTGGAAGCAGGTCCAATGCTCCCCATGGCTGTAGCCACAGATGCCTGACGAGGAAAGTCCAAGGAAAGCACAGAAAACTCTTCCAGGGCATTCTTGGACCTCTGGACCAACCTCCGCAATCCCCCCAGCGAACGTCAGAGGAAGGTAATCCATTCCATTGGCTTCTTGAAACCGTTGCTTTTGGATTCGCTGACATCCCTCCGAACCCCAAATCCAGTCTCTAGCTGAAACAACAGCCCCTCTCATCGGGAAAAGAGAGAAAGACTGGTGGTGATATGTCGTAGTAACATAAGGATACAAATGAGCAGAGCAAAGTACCCGGGAAAGGAGAGCAGAAGAGGTGTCAAGTCTGGTGGTTCGTGGAAGTCAGCGGCACACGATGCTCCGTGATGGGCAAACATGGGCCACTCAGATTCAGCCCAAACCTTCCAACAACCGAAACAAAGGGGAGCACAGACCCAAGAAAGACATTCATAGAATCCGTAACGTAAGAATATAGTGCATGTTCACGGGAAGCACCACGTTGCTGGGTTCTGCAATGAGAGGAGAAGCTCTCCCGTACATCTTTATAAAAGAGAGCCGAAGACTTTGAGACCCCCCTTATACCATGTGCTGCTGCAAGCCCGCAGGACGGGAGTCCTTGGATTTATACCCAGCCCGCCCTCCAAAGACAGGGCAACGTCCTGATGTCACCCATGCGGGGGGCTGATGGCGGCAGGCTAGCAGGCTGGACATCTGGCTCTTGTGTCTCTCCCTCTGGAACAGAAGCACCGTGAAAGCAAGGATTCGACTCTTTTGTAACATTGTTCTTCTACCCTGGAACCGAGAACGGTGCTCAGTACCCTTCACATAGGAGAGGGTCAGTAAATAGTTTTAAACTAATGAATGCTCTCTAGAAGCCTCTTCTCTCCATATGTCTGCAACCCAGAGGTAACAGGTGTTACCAACAAGGTAACAGGCCAGACTCCCAACAGGTGTGGACCGTCAGAGAGAAGAGGATGCATAACTTAAAACCCTGTAAGTCCAAAACGTTCTGTTGGTGCAACATCATCGATATTGCGGTGGGAGTGTCAGAAGATACAGCGGCACAATCCTTGACCCGGAGCCTCAGCTCCGTCTGGCCGAGCTCTCACAGCCAGTAAATGTACGAGAGACACAGTTAAAACAGAAATGAACCAAACTCCTGGGCCCTTTTCCATTATTCTTTCCTGATGGGTCATTTTTTACCCTCTTGGCAATTTTACACAAACCAAGCTTGTAACTCTAGGGAGCAAATGGAGGGAGGCTGGAGGGGAGGGGTGGGGGGTAACTGGGGGATGGGCATTGAGGAGACACACGATGTGATGAGCACTGGGTGTGATATGCATCTGACCTCTACGTCTGAAACTAATGATGTCCTGCATGTTGGCTAATTGAATCTAAATTTTAAAAGAAGAAGAAACACACACGCACAAGAGAAAGAAAGAGGAAAGGAAGCACTTGGGCTGCCACAGGGACAGATCTGCCTGCCTGAGCCTGTCGGCGGGAGCCCCCATCGGGCTCAACACTGGCTCAGCCCAGCGTCAGGGAGCAGACTTGAGGGAAAACACGCAGAACCCCTTCAGAACCAGCCCGAGGCCAGGGCCCTGTGACCCCTGCAGCTGAGAGAGTGACCTTAGCGATGCCCCGAGCCGCCTGGCTCCCACACCAGGCAGGGTTCCCAGCAGGAGGTAAGCACGCTGGATCCATGTCCGGGAGAGAGCAGGGGCTTCGGTCTTTGGACAAGTAGATGCTCCCCCTTCCATGCCTCATGGACCAACTTAGATGAATCCCATCACTCTTCTCTGGGTCTTAAAAATGAATGCTCAAAGTTTTAAATTCAATACATTAGCGGTGATTCGACTTTGTCTTCATGTCTAAGGAGGAGGACTCATTTCATTCTTATTCATTTGTTCTGAACTCTTAGCTTTAAAAATCATTGAACAGTCATGTATCCAACCGAGTCTATACATGCTAAGAACGGCCTGGGAGTGACTGGTTGAATCTGAATTCAGAAATTATCGCACACAAATTGGGAGCAGAGGCCTCAGACACAGACACGCACACGCCGTCTAACCGCCTCGGCTTCTGAGCTACGAGGTGGCTCTGCTGGGGACACTCAGCTCATCCTTTCTCTCTCCACACGTCCTGCCCCTCCCCTGTCGCCCCAGACATCTCTACCAACGTTCTCAATCAAGGAGATTGCTACCAGGAAGAGCGACGAAGGACAGCTGCGGGCACTCCCAGAACTTCTGATGGCCCCATCTTCCTGCCTGTTTTCAGAAATACTGTCATTTCCAGGAAAACCATACAATTTCCAAATGTCCCCTAATAGACTCTGTCTCTGGTTTTGCAATCCCCAAGAGCTCAATTACCTTTTACAGTAAGACGGCACAAATCGGATTGATTTTAAAGAACATGTTTTAAATAAAACAGCCTTTTACAGATCAATATATTTTGCTTTTTAAAAAGAAAATAAAATTTCAATCCAATCACCTGTTTCAGAACACAAGAGATATATATATATGCATATATATATATGCATATATATATATCGCTTATGGCAAAACTCCGTTGACAGCATCTTTCTTTAGCAGAAAATCAGTTCCAGTCCCCTTAATCACACAGGCAAAGGGGAACGCCGCAGAGTGAGACGGGGAAATCACCTGCAGTTACTGTGGATGTTCGGGAATTGGCCAATATTCACGAAGCCAGAAACAAATCTAAAAACATGCAAATTGGAGCCCATGTCTAAGCTCTGAACATCAGAAACTGAGTTATTAAAATCCCACAGTTTGGCTCCAGACAATACAGAGGCATCGGGCAAAACCAGCGCTGTCCCATCAGGGCGCAGAGCCCTTGCACAGCGCCAGCCGCAGGCTTGTGGGCTCTCGGGGAAAACGTAGCTGGTGACACTTTGCCTGAATATAGCTTTCCCTGGGGGCGGCACATGGGGGCTCCCTCGTGTGATGTCTGCCGGAGCCCAGACCCGCTTTCAGACAAGCTCGAGGCTCAAGACCTGGTACTTCTCTCCCCCGATTCTCCCATTTGTTGACACCCCTGACTACGGCCGGGTGCGTAAAGCGCCAGTCGCGTGGTGACTAGAGCTAGTCTATTCCCAATTAAAGTATAATAAAAAAGAGACACACCAAACCCTGAAATCGTGTTGTCTGGTTCCACGTTCAGTGCCCTGATGCTTAGAGATTGTGGAGGCAGATCCCAAAGAGGGACCGAAGTTTGGTAAATTGAAATCCAGGGCTCGGGACGAGTCCTGAGGACGTCAGCCGCATGCAGCAGTGATGCGCAGCCAGGCGGCCACCTCCGTCCTCCCAGCACTACCCAACCCCGCGCCCAGTGTCCAGACAGGAGCTGTCCCAACACGGCAGGCTGCCAAAAGGCATTTTAGAGCACAGTTTAAAGGAAGTGCTTGAAGTACAAGATGTCCTATGGATTTTCAGGTGTTTTCTGATTTTTATAAACACCTGAAATCTCAATCCACAGCTAAATAAGAAAGTTGCGGGAATTTCTGCTGAAATATTTATGACCTCTTTCTCTTAAGATGAATCGGTCAAGCAATGCCTAAGAAGCTGATCTCAGCTTCGCACAGGTGGTGGACCAGGAAACAAAGAGCTTCGTATTCACACAGGTTCCCCTTCCCACCCCACCCCTGCCCCGGGGGCTGCAGGGCTTTCAGGTGGATGCCGAAGGGATTTGTGATGAGGAGACCCTGCTCTTGGGGGGCGGAGGGGGGGGCTGCCTACAAACCGGCCTCTCCCACCTCCAGAGAGACGCATCTTCTTTCCTCCCAAGACTTCCCCGGGGAGAGTGGAGATGTCTCTAGCCTCATTGCCCTGGACTGTCTCTGGGCAGAGATGTCTCTCCTCCTCTCTTGAGACAGACGTTGTTTCTACCTTTCTAATGCCGCCTGTTGTGCAAACACCCTTGAACAGAACTCTCAATCCTCAGAAGACAGGCAGAAACACCAGATTCCTGGAGCCTCAGCCACATGCGTTTCTGTCCTCTTTCAGGCTATACTCACAGTCTTGTGTTTGCCACAAGTACTCAGTTGTAAAGCTCCAAGCAGTTAAGCAAATTACCTTTGTGTTTTTGGAAGCTTCTCCTTCGGTGACATTTAGAAATGCAGCTCAAACTTAACCATATGGGAGTGTCAGAGTGCAGTGATTTCAGAAAGGGCATTTTCTGTGTTCCACATTTTGTCTTCTAAAGTCATTTGCATATATTATTATATTCCCAAAGAAAATCCATTTGTAGTTTTTAATACGTTTTCAACAAATTTCGAATTAGGAAAACTCTAGTTTAAAATATAGTGGTTATGCCTATCAAAGGTGTTGACAGATCTCAGGGCATCGGTGACAACCCGTCCCAACTTTTTGAAACTCTGTCCCAAGACAAGTGTTATTGGGTTCATTTATGTGCACGGTTTTTCAATGAACGGTGACTGAGTCAACCAAGAGAAGGAGTGGAGGAAAAGAGTAAGAAAAAAGATCTCTGCAACACAAATGTTAGCGAGGGAAGCAACGGGAAGTGCTTTCTCAGCGGGATAAGGCCCCAATCTCAAGGAAGCAGAACCCAGTGAAGAGGACCTCACATCAACATAAACCCTGTCTCTTAACAAAAACCGTACGTCATAAGGAAACAGCCACACTCATAGTACCTACCTCAGATGGAATATGATTTAATTGGGACCTGAAGCCCCTCATAGCTTCAGTTCTCAAACAAAAATCCAATTATATTCAATTTAGTGTGACTATGAGGGCAACAAGGCAGACTCAGCTTTTACAAAGTGTTTCCATTAGATATCAAAATTGTGACTTCACTAGGAAGTATAATTAAAGAAAAACTACTTTTTATTATCACCATTATAATTTGATATTCCCTATGTGTCCATACGGTGATGAGCATGTATTTCTTGGACTACAATGCACCCCAAATATTAGGGTAGAAACCGTGAGCCTGCCCGGTCGTATTTAGGCTTACGGAAGCCACAGTGACAAGGTGAAGGGGCACATGACAGGATTCAGCTCCCAGTAAGCAAGGTGCGCTCTGCCGCGTAAGTGGTGAGACTTCCCATCCGCGGAGCCAGAAATGCCCACCCGCCGTGCGAGTGTCACTGGTTGGGAAGCGATGCCTCTCTATGTCCCAGAGGAAAAAATGAACATAACGTGACTTTCGTAGAGTTTAAACCAATATGCCTGCTGAAGGCATAAATGTTTGTGTGTGTGTGTGTGTGTGTGTGTGTGTGTAAGCAAATCCGACCTTTATTTCAATAACTCATTGATTAAACAGTATCAGCTGTTCTGAGGAACATACTGATAGATACTGTTTGGAGGGACATAAAACTTAGAAGATAATATTGCCAAACAACAAAGAAGAGTTGGGACCCCAAAGTGACTCCCCGTGTGGTGAGTTCCATGGACGTGAGGAGAGAAACAACCCTAAACCTGAGGCAGTCTCGCACGCGTTACCTGCGGGAGGATAGGCGAGGGTTAGATGTTCGGTCTGATGGAATTGCTTCTAGAAAATCTGTCTCTAATGATGACTTTCTGAAGGTCACGTCCCACATGCCAACGTCCCCTTTGCAGTTCTCGTGTGGAGAGCGTATCCAGTACGTTTGCGTGTGGTGTGGGAAAGCTTTTGGGTTTCTGGAAGGCGGAGGAGGAGGTTCCCCCTCTGGTCCCGATGAACTCCGTCATTCCAGCCACCCTCCTTCTCATAATAAATAACCCTGCTGCACAAAATACTTTCAAGACGGCCTCAAAATATAAAACGGCTGGGGAGACAGTAAGAGCCAGTCCCAGGGGAAGGCCGACTCAGGTAAGCAGACCAGTGCAAGAATGCATGCTTGTCTCCCAACATTATTTACGGGTGAGACGCATTCATGACATTAGTGTTGACATCCCTGTAGAGCAGGGACTGCAGAAGTCAAGGTGCAGGGCCTGCCCAGGGCAGAGGGCTGCAGGAGAGACCCTGCTCCATGACAATGGGACCATGAAGGAAATTCCCAAGTGAAGTGAAAACCCAAAGTAAATCCTTTCTCCCCAGCAGACCCCCTGGAAAGGTGTCTTCGTCTTCGCATTAAGGGGGACCAGGGCAGAAAGGGAAAGAAAAAAAAAAGGAAAGTGTGACACTGACCACTATGGCATGGATTTACGAGGAATTTTGCACAGTTTGTGTGGTCTAGAGAATTTCAAGATCTTGCTGGGTTTTAGGTACTAAGATGATGGTGCAACCAAGGCACTTGGCAGAAATCAATGCAAATCTTCTCTGGAAAAGATATATATCCCAGGCCTCCATGAACACTAACAAATACTTTTTTCAGGGTCACCTGGGTGGCTGGATGTGTTAAGCCTCTGCCTTCACCTCAGGTCATGATCCCAGAGTCCTGGGATCAAACCCGGCATCATCGGGCTTTCTGCTCAGCAGAGAGCCTGCTTCCCCCACCCCCGCCCCTCTGCTTGCCTCTCTGCGGACTTGTGATCTCTCTTTGTCAAATAAATAAATAAAATCTTTTTAAAAATTACTTTTTTCAAAGAACATAAGCTCTAAAATAGTCAAAAATAAACAAGTAAATATGCAGAAATGTATCATGAAACCTCAGATGTTGGAAGCATCAATTTCATCACACATTTAATCACACATTTAAAAATAATTATGTTTGGGGCACCTGCGTGCCTCAGTCGGTTGACCATCCAACTCCTGGTTTCTGCTCAGATTGTGATTTCCGTGTTGTGAGATCGAATCCGTCCTTGGGCTCTGTACTCAGCACAGAGTCTGCTTCTCCCTCTCTCTCTGCTTCACCCCCACAATTCACTCTCTCTCTTTCTCTCTAAAATAAATAAATAAAATCTACATCTTTAAAAAATAAATAAACAAAAACAATTATGTTTACTGGTTTAAAGGAAATGCAAGATAGAAAATACCTTCCAGTACTAAGGGACTATAGAAAATTTGATAAAAGAACAAATAAAACTTCTTGAAATGAAAATAGCAATGACCAGAATGAATCAATGAACATCTTTAATAGCTGGTAAGAAATACCTGAGAAGAATATAAATAAGCTGAAAGGTCAAAAGAAGTGGTCCAGATTGTTGGACAGAAGGATTTCTTTTAAGCTGATGAGAGAGATACCAGTTAAAGTCGTGGAGGGTAGAAAGTTAGCGTGTGTCTTCAGCATCCCAGAAAGAGAGAGAGTGTGTATGCACACAACTGCTAAAAAAGCAAATGTGTATTAAGCAAATGAAAACATACAGGTATAGATTAGCAACCACAGGAGAAGATCCTAAAGTAGCCAAAGGAAAACACTTGCCTTCAAAAAGGTAAGAAATCGGTTGACAAGGAGCTTCTGTTTCAATATGAGAAGCCATGGACCGTGAAATGGTGTCTATGGAGAAAGGAATGCTCACGTGCAGCTCTGCCCAGGACGAGGGTCTTTCCAGAATGAGGACACAATGACACATTTTCAGACCAACAGCAACTGAAAGAGTTCCTCCTGGCTGGGACTTCCTGGAGGAGATGGGCTCCCCTTCCAGGGAAGGACACGGCTGGGGGGCTGGGCTAGAAGGAGGGGACTAGCGGGAGCAGGGAATGTGACATGCGGGAGGGACCCCAAGGATTCCGTGCTGTCCAAATGTTCCAGAGTCTCACACGGAAGGCTGCGTGGAAAAGACTGAATAACCTTATGTTTTCATACGTTGAGTGAGTGTTTTATAATTTTAGAATACTCACCAGAAGAAGAGAAACAGAATATAAACATCCAAACCAGGAAAGGGAGAAAATGAGAATACAAATTCTTCATCGGTTGAAAAAACAGAAGGGACATTGACAAAACCTAGAACAAGTAGGCTAAAGAGAAGCACAAACCAAATGCTGGTTTAAAGCAGGATTGACTATCAAGATCAGCAGATAAAATGCTACACTAAAATGGAAAAAGATTGTCAGAATTAATATACATATCTAGCCATATTCCATGAACAAAAACATTATCTAAAAATAAGAATGTAGAAAAATTGAAATTATAAGATTGGCAAGTAAGTATACAAAGCAAATAACAAATACAGTTTATGTGGCTATTTTGACATAAAAAAGACTTTATTTTCTTAAAGATTTATTTATTTATTTATTTATTTATTTATTTATTTGACAGATCGAGAGAGACAGAGAGGGAACACGAGCAGGGGGAGTGGGAGAGGGTTCAGCAGGCTTCCTGCTGAGCAGGGAGTCTGATGTGGGGCTCGATCCCAGGACTCCAGGATCATGACCTGAGACAAAGGCAGATGCCCAATGACTGAGCCACCCAGGTGCCTCAAAAATAGACTTTAAAGAGAAAATTATTACTTAAGATGAGGGGAACTTCAGAATAATGAGGGGAAATTCATTAAGTAGATATAGTAGCTTCAAATTTATAGGTACCTAATAACTGCTAATTATATATTTCAAAATAAGTTGGGATGCTTGAGGGGCTTAGTTAGTTAAGCGTCTGCGTTCGGCTCAGGCCATGATCCCAGGGTCCTGGGATCAAGTTCCACATCGGGCTCCTTGCTGAGTAGGGAGTCTGCTTCTCCTTGTACCCTTATCCCTGCTCATGCTCACACTCTCTCTCTAATAAATAAATAAAATCTTTATTTAAAAAAAAAAACCCTTGCAAAACTGGGGAGAGAAGGCAATGTCCTTGGTTGGATAGAGATAATTTCTGAAAAATATTTTTAATAGTCAAACACTACCAGTGTATATAGTCACCATTGCCAACGATATCTAAATCACAGGGCACGATCAGGAAAGGAAGTATAGATATGAGGATGGGAAAAAGAGAAACAAAATTTTCATTATTTGTAAAAATAAGAACGTGCACAAAAAATGCAAAAGCCCCACCAGTAATTGTAAAAGAACTAATCAGTAAATAGATCTATTTTTCTTGACATTAAATTGATATACAGACATCTTATTTACCTGGAAGAGGTACAATTGAAAATTTGAAAAAATTACCTTAGGAAATAAAATCAGAAATGAAATGCCTCAGGACAAATGTAATGAGAGTTACTTAAGACCTCCATGGAGAATATTGTAAAATTTTATTTATTAACATCTCAGAGATCTTGAAAAGTGCAAAGAAATCCATTGTAGCCATGTCTCTTTTTCTTGTGAGTCCCGCACGTGAAAGATTTGTGTGGCCTCCACCCAGTGACTCTGAAATGTTCAGTGTGGTGCACAGCGCCACAGAAGCAGGACTCTCCAGAGAGAGGAGCAGCAGGGCGATGAAAGCGGAGGGAGGGAGGAAATCGGGAGCCGGGTCTCCAGATTCATCATTAAGCTGTAATAACAACGCCTCTCCACTACTGGTGCACGGGGGCCGGCGGAGTCCTGCACATCTGTGGGCACTTCACAGGTGAGACAGTGAGCCTGGCGCTCCGTGAAGAAGAAATCAATTTTAATCACATGATACTGGAAAAAATTTACCTTCTTCAGACACACACACAAAGGCAGTGTCCAAAAATTAAAACACACATTAAGGAAAAAACTGTGAATATTTTAGAAGATTAAAAAGAATAATTTCATGAATTGAGGGAAGAAAGAATGTCTTTTTAAGATTTTTATTTATTTGGAAAGAGACTGAGAGAGCACCAGTAGGGGGAACGGCAGGGGAAGAGAGAGAAGCAGACTCCCTGCTCAGTAGAGAGCCCAACTCGATCCCAGGACCCCGAAATTATGACCTGCACCAAAGGCAGATGCTTACCGACTGTACCACCCAGGCGCCCGAAGAAAGGATGGATGTCTTAAACAAGAATTTTAAAATGCACTATGCATAAATTCAATGGCACTGACCCTGAGCATTGGATACCGCTCATTAACAAATAGCAAAATTAAAAGCCATAGAGTGGGAAAAGATATTTTTCTCCCATTTTGTTAATGTCCAGCACATAACAAGATGTAAGAACAGACAGTAGAGACAACCACAGGGTGTTTGTGCTGAACCGTTTAGAAGTGGCACACAGCAAGATGCTCCCCCTCGAAACACTTGAATGGGAATATTCTGTACTCAATAACCGCAGTTCCACCTCCCATCTAAGAAAATCAACAGTATTGAAATAATATCTAACACTAGGTTTATATTTAACTCTGAGTTCAATGCATTTCCATATGTTTCAATTTTTTTTTGTATTCCTAGAGCTTATTTAAATCTAGATAAGTCACTAAACTTTTAAAAATTGTTTTCTGAAGGACCAAAGTGGGTTATTGTGCAACATGCCGCATATTCTCGATGGTCTGAGCGTCTCCTGCGGAGATGTAGGCCGGTCGTCGTGCTTTCTGAGCTCTCGGTGTCGCACGCGCAGGTCGTCGTGCTTTCTGAGCTCTCGGAGACACAAGGGGGGGGTGGGCTCGCGTCCCACGGCCCACGGCCGCCCCTCGCGTAAGCGACACGGATGGCGTCGGGAACAAAGAGGCGAGGCTTCTGCGCCCGCAGGAAAGGAGGCCGTCGGTTACCAGAAGGTCCTCCTGACCAAGCGGCAGCGCACGGAACAGGCTGTTCACAGCCAAACCACCGAAAGGCGCAGGAAACCCGCCCAACGCCCTAACTCAGCGCTTCCCCCCACGGCTGCGGAGAAAGCCTAAAAGACCCACAAATGTGGGCCACAAAGCAGACGAGCCAGACCCTGCGCCGCGCATGGGCTTGCCAGTTAGTTGCGGCTGTTTCGGGAAATAGCTTGTCATTTCTAGAAACTATTGAAAGACACACCTGCCAACACCCAGAGCCTCCCTCCCTCCCTGTGGCCTCACTGGCTGGAGTCACGCCCTACGGCACGGGCGGCGGCCACGGTCGCGGCCCTCGAGTCCATCAGCCTGGGGCACGGCCCGGGGCGGCGGCTCGGCCACAGCGGCCGGCGGAGGAGGTTCCCGCCGCACCAGCGCCTCCGCGCTTCTCCGCCGCCCCTGTGCCCTTTGCGTCTCCTGTCGCTGAGCCCCTGCCGGCCCGGCCGCCCCAGGCTGTGCGGGAGGCCGGTGGCCAGGCTGCGCCCGCGCTGCAGGCCGCCCCGGCTGTTGCGCGCGGGAAGAACGGAGGGGCTGGACGGAGGGCGGCCCGTCCTCGGCTCCCACAGGCCCGCCCCGCCGTCCCCCGAGCAGCCCCAGGCTCCGGGCCGCGTCCGCAGACACGGAATCCGCCCTGAGAGGCGCCGCCAGTTGCAGGGCACCGCGACGCGGGGCTGGTTTGGCACGAAGGGGAGCCACCGCTCTGCCCTCGGGACGCCTGCGCAGGAAAGCCCGGGTGACCGGGGCTCGGCCTTGGCTCGCACGCTGGGGCCCGGCTGGCCACAGCACACGCCGCCCCAGCCCGGAGGAAACGGCCAGGCGGGGAGGCGGAGCGGCGCTCTCCCGGGCCCAAGGACGTGCTCCGAGGACACGGTGCCGCCAGGGCAGCGGGGTCCCCGCCCCGTTCGGCCAGCAGCGAGGGGCCGGAGAGAGGGCAGGGGAGGGGCGAGCAGAGCAGGACGGCAGATGCGTGGGCAGGGCCGCGGGCAGCGCGAAGCCGAGAGGCGGCTGTGCCGGGCGCCCGCACCGAGCCCCTCCTGCGCGCTCGCCGCTGCTGCCCTGCGGGGTGGGGCGTCGGGCCGCCCGCGGCTTCGGGCGCCTCCGGGACCCTGATTAACCGCAGCGCCCGTCCGAGCGGAAGGGCGCGCCCGTGAGCAGG
The DNA here is from genome assembly GCA_003697995.1 of Taxidea taxus jeffersonii. Taxonomy (NCBI): domain Eukaryota; kingdom Metazoa; phylum Chordata; class Mammalia; order Carnivora; family Mustelidae; genus Taxidea; species Taxidea taxus. The sequence continues at coordinate 42,419 of ML107445.1, read as the reverse complement.
CGGCCGAGACGGGGGTATCCCAGGTGCGCAGAGAGGACGGCGGCCCCCATCCCTGTGAGTGCCCAGCACAGGCCCCCGGAAGACCCGCGAGGAGGAGGGTGAGGGCAGCGCTCCTGCCTTCCCCAAAGTGGCAGTTGGCCCTCCCGGCTGTCTGGGACACGAGGGGCGGACTCCTGTGGGCAACTGCCCAAGCTAAGTGTCCCCGCGCGTCTCTGGCTGCTGTCCCCGTCACACCCGGACCTGACTGCGGCAGAGGGCTACCGCCTTATGGTGGCCGCGTGGCTGAACCTGGGCCATCCGAGCCTAGATCCACGAAACTGGCCAGGGGCCAGGCCACCTACCCCTGCCCCACCACACTCCTCCCCAGCCACCCTCGCCCCCCGCCGCCCCCCAACCCCCACCCCACCACCTCTGCTCCCAACAGACCTTGCCGCCTGCCAGCCCCCCGGGGCAATCCCACAGGTCCGCCCCCATCCCCTGCCCCACGCCCCAACCCCTGCTCCACCAACTCCGCCCCCAACCTTTGCCCCACCCCTGCCCCCGCCCTCACCACCCCTGCCCCCCTGGCCAGAAAGCAAGCAACACATTGGCTCATCTGCACAAGGATTTGCGGCTGTTTTCTTGGAAAGCAAAAATGACAAGGTTGATGGGAACAAACAGAAAGACATAAAGTGCCAAAACCTGTGAGTGAAAAAGACAAAGCATTGTCCCCAGAACTCCTTCAGTCGCGGGTTCTCTTCCGCGGCAGCTTTGTTTTCCGCAGCGCTAAGAAGTGTCTTCAATGGTCCAGAAACTCTGGCTTCTCACAGGTAAGACTCTGAATATACTGGGATCATTCTGGAGATGCAAGTAATCACAGATGTTCTCGTAATTCTCATATTTACAGATGAAGATGCCTAAAGTAACGCGCTTAGAATATGCAGCTGCTCCAGAGGGGCAGGTCACCAGCGAGGCAACTGACTTGCGGGCTTGTCCTGGGCACCCCGACGCCAGCCCGTGTCTGCCCCTGCCAGACCGGGAAAAGCTTCCAGAGGGAGCCCTGAGCCAGGTCTACCATGCCTGATGGGTTCACACCACAGTTGCTCTCTCCGGGCTGTGGGAACAGTGGGCGCAGTGCACCTGCCCGGTCCAGGGCGCGTCAGAGGCCGGGAGCCTCCGGGTGCCAGGAGCCAGCTCTGCTCACAACCTCCCAAGGACTCCTCCGCAGGACACCATGGAGGTGTCATACAAGACAGTGGGTACCCCAAGTTGTCTTTTCCGTACATGGTATGTGTGTATCCTTCAAAATTGTACTGCCTGCTCGCTACTTCACTGTTCAGCTTCGCGGAGAAGGGGAAGACTCATATAATTTTGCTGAACTAACTAATCACAGTGCGTTAAGATACCAGTAAAATTTTAATGTAAAAGAAGAAAATGGGGAAAAGTGATTCTTATTTACAGAACTAAGCTAACAAAATCTTAACTTAAGCACCAAAAATATTTTTTCTACCTTCCTTGTTATTTTAGTGAAACTAATTTTTTTTTTCAAGTGAAACTCTCCACATTCCGAGAGGTGGAGAACAGGGTAGAATCTTGGACTTCCTGCAGAATACCTCGTCCTGTCTCAGCATTGTTATTCTAAAGTTTTCAGAAGGTGATACCAAACAGGTGATTTTTATGGATTTTTATTTTTATGGAAGAAAATTTGGCATTGTCTTTTCTTAATCTCTTTCTCTTTCTTTCTTACTTTGTTGTTTTTTTTAAAGGGGGGGTCCCTGGAGAAAAGACTGGTTTCTTAAAAATTTTTATTGCCCCCTCAGAGTGGAGGGCAGTCAAAAAGTCATCTGAGGGGGCTGTGAGCGGTTTACTTTACTTAATGGCAGTTTTCTCGATTAAGTTAATACTGGGGATATACGAACGCTCCTATGTGTCATGAGGACAACAAAACAAATGCACAATTAAACTATCTTTGCTGTGTGCTAGCCACTCAAATCTCTTCCTTGTTATGCCAAGTACCTCCTTGAATGACTATTAAAACCCAGGCATCTTCATGACACATTCCTGCCTAATTCATATAGCTCTTCAGATCTGATAGAATCAGGATTAGCATTCATCATGATCATTTCGTGAAGACACAGAGTATCAGTCATCATGCCATAGATGGTATACCTTACTCCCCATCAATGTTTCATCAAAACCCAAGTTTACATGGGGAAAAATATCCCAGACATGTATTTTCCAGTAGGTAAATACAGTTACTTTAAATATATCTATTGCTTCTTACACATCCCCATCATGGTTGTTTCCTTTCTTGGTTGTCATTTTTATTTTGGGGGCCCTCTACTAATTATTATGGAGTAACTGTTTTGTTCATGTTTACATAAAAACTTTATGGAGTCACAGAAATATACACTTAGGAGGACATTGCGAAGGTGTGTCCTTCCGGGTTCAGGCATTCTTACATCCCAAGGAGGGACCACAGCCAGGGAGAGGGAGTGCCCTCCAAACCCCTCCACCAGCTCATGGATGGACAAACCTGATTCTCAGAGGCAGGGCCACCAGGACGGAGCGGGAACTGGGCATAAACAGCACAGGTGGGAGGCGAGATGGGATCTTTAGGGCTCTGTGTGGGTCACATATGTGGAAGGTTCAGGGTGTGCGCACAAAAAATCACAGACAATAAATTGTTAAATATTACAATTGGCTGCTGAAGTGACCTAACTCCTCTCAAACTTGAGAAGATGCATAGACTTCCTAACTGAAGCCATGGTAGACTAGAAACACACCTTTGCGAGGAGCATGCCAAAAGAAAGAAAGAAAGAAGGAAGGAAGGAAGGAAGGAAGGAAGGAAGGAAGGAAGGAAGGAA
>ML107445.1:18585-39563 GCA_003697995.1 Taxidea taxus jeffersonii | reverse complement strand
GAAGGAAGGAAGGAAGGAAGGAAGGAAGGAAGGAAGGAAGGAAGGAAGGAAGGAAGATAGATGACCACATCCCATGAGTCTCTTCTTTTATTGATTGCCCTTTTCAGTTCCAAATTCTCCATTTGGCTTTTCTTCATATCTTCTATTTCTTTGCTGGCACTTTTTAATTTCTCAGGCTGATTTTATTTTATTTTTTAAAGATTTTATTTATTTATTTGACAGAGAGAGAGATCACAAGCAGGCAGAGAGAGAAAGAGAAGCAGGCTCCCCGCTGAGCAGAGAGCCCGATGCGGGGCTCGATCCCAGGACCCTGAGACCATGACCTGAGCCGAAGGCAAAGGCTTTAACCCACTGAGCCACCCAGGCGCCCCCATAAAGAGTTGATTAACACATATTTTGAATGTTGGATTATTAACTGTATTCTTACAATAAAGTAACATGGAGAAAAGAAAATATTAAAGTCATAAGAAGAAAAAGTACACTTACAATACCGCACTGTATTTATGGAAAAGATCTGGTCAAATCCATTTGAACCCATGTTGTCCAAGGGTCAACTGTAGATTTCTATACAAAAAGTTATTTCGTTCACTTCTCTCTTGTGCCTACATGAGTGTATTTGCTCAAAGATAATTGCAATTCACTACATAAAAGTTGAAATATTTTATACAGAGGGAAGAAGTCATTGAAACATAATACCAAGAGAGAAAAGAGGAACTTAGGATAAAAATAAGCAGCCAGATTGTGCTATTAACCCTGAGAAGTTGTTTCTGCTTTTTGTAGAATAAAGAGCTCCTGCACACTCCCAGAGTTTAAATAAGCTCTTCCAAGCCTAAACTCCAGCAGACCTTCATAATTCTTGACAGTTCTAGCAGATTCCAGTAATTTGGAAAAATAAATACAAATCAAAATTTAATTTATTTGAATACAGAAGAGGAACATCACACGCTATCATTTGGTTTAAACTTCTGAAACCGTCGGTTATGTTTCTGTGCACCCGTGAAGCCCATTAATTCCATGTAATCTTCACTTGGTTTATTGACAGGCTTGGTACGTGCTCTCACGGCGGAATGCTGCTTTCCTCAGAATTATGGGTTCGATTGAGTACAGGGGCATAAAACAGTCAGTGTTTCAGCTTCTAACAAACATCTCAGACTGTTTAAACCTTTAAAGACATATAATTGTCTTCTACACTGACAATGTTGCTTTGGATTGAAAGAATGTGATAGGAGACAGACCTTTTTCTGTTCTTATGGTCTCACCAGAGAAAGCCTACAGTAAGGATAAAGGGCTGAGGAGGTTAAGACATTATAATTCAAATACCTGGGGTCAGGGTGACACCTGGGTCCCATATGTGTCCCTACCTTCTATTTCTTACTGAACGCGATCTCCAGACAAGGAGAAAGAGGCCCTGTGACTCGGTATAACCATTCGCCGCAGGGGATCACACACTCGTGCTTACACACAAGCAACATAGCATAGCTATATTAGACAGATTTTTTAATAAATGTTTGTAGGCTTTAATTAAATGAGCCTGTTGCCCTCATTTTTCTAAATATCAATATAAACGTTGCCTTTCCGATATGTACTTATCTGTGAAATGGCCCCGCACTTGTGTGCATGTCCTTCTCTTGCACGAAATAATAAACACACACTGCAGAGCGGCGCTCCCCGAGGCTCTGGCTCTTGAAAGCTCAACGTGAGTGACTCTCCGCTGGTTCGTTGTGAGCCACGCTTTAACCTGAGAAACCAAACGCTTGCTGAGGTTGAGTGCGGGTCATGAACTCTCCCAGCCAATACCGAAGTCAACAAGAATGAACACCCCTGCCAGAGTGATTGTCTTAGCGAGACCACGGCTCCCAGCTGGTTTACACTCGACAACCGAGACAAGTGAGCTGCTCCACCATGTTTCCCTCTAACTGTATTAGAACAAACTAAATTCCAAGAAAACCATCCCTTGCTGCTAAGCACCAAATGTCTTAGTGAAGGTATCCGAGATTCACACCATTTGTTTCAATTGTGAGACTCTGCTGTATTCCAAGTAAGAAAAGTGGGCCCAGAATTTTGGCCGGGAGAGACTGCACCCACCCTCACAGTGACTTAAGCAGTGTGTCCCCTGCTGGAGAAATCCGGTAGGGTGTTAGGTACTGCATTTTCCCATTAGGATTTTACATGACTATTAAACTGCAGTTTTCCATCTCTTAGAATTTGAGGTCGTTTCTGATTTCCATGCTGCATTATATTTTAATAACAACTTATTCACTTATTTAATAAGAATTCGGAGGACTTAGTAGGTGCTAACCACTATTCCAAGGGTACAAAAAGGATAAAATATACTTCTTTTAAGGACAAGAAAAGACAGTCCCAGACAAATGTCTGAGGTCCAAAGTAAGGGCATTACCAAAAAAAAAAAAAAAAAGGCGAAGAAAACACATAATGGCAAGCTGTTCTCTCTTTGAATATGAAAAAGGAACAGTGAACGTGGACTCCTCTCCCACTCTCTCCTCTAAACTGTCCATGTGTTAATTCATGCCCTGCCCTTCGAAAAAATGGGGGCGTGTGAGTCAAGTTCACTGATGTGGAAGCATCGCTGTGTCTGGCAGGCATTTTGGGTCATTGACATTGATTGTCCTTTTTTCTCAGCCATTTTGAAGTTAAAAAAAGAAAAATCAGGATCAGGCCACTCAACTTACTTTTCTCCCCTGGTCACACGCCCCTGACCTCTCCCATCCAAGTCAGGTAACCCATGAACAAGAGAACACCCAATCCACTTGAGTATACACACCTGAAAATTCTCTCTGAGGACCCAGGTAGTTTTTGTTGTTGTTGTTGTTGTTGTTTTATGTAATATTTTTAAGATTTTTTTTATTTACTTATTTGACAGACAGAGATCACAAGTAGGCAGAGAGGCAGGCAGAGAGAGAGACGGAGAAGCAGGCTCGCCGCTGAGCAGAGAGCCTGATGCGGGGCTCGATCCCAGGACCCTGAGATCATGACCTGAGCCGAAAGCAGAGGCTTTAACCCACTGAGCCACCCAGGCGCCCCAACCCAGGTAGTTTTTGATGAAGAACGTGTTTCATTTGGCAGCTTTCCAAAGCATGGGTCCTAGTAATTATCATGGGAATATCTTTTTTTTTAAGGTAAAAGGAAGCATTTCAAGCAGTGATGATATACATTAAAATTTGTTTTAATAGTTACCTAGCCTACCGTGAACACCGTGTGGATGGAGTGATGGTTATCTTATCAACTTAAATGAATAACTCACTCCGTCTCTGTTGAATCCGAGTTTAAAAAAATAAAATAAAATCAATCCCCAGCATGTATTCAAGCTTCTTTTCAGATAGCCAGTTAAAATATTTATCTTAAAGTAACAAGTTATCAAATAATCGTGTATTGCTGATTACAGAAATGATGGCTATCTTGATGGACTCAAAAGCAACTCAAACATGACATATTGGAATTTATGTTGCAGATAAAATATATTTATTTACCTCAAATGGCAGAGATATTGTCTAAAGCAATGTGTTCAAAGTCATGAAAATGAGGTAATAGCAAAGTTGTGTGAAGAATGTGAAAGTCTGGCAGCCCCTGAAGGCCACGGCCATGTAATTTTCTCTCCATTCTGCAGCAAGGAAATGTTGATTATTTGCATTCCAGGCCTACCTGTGTCCAATATTTTTATGTTTTGTAGATTATGGTGGAATTCAGGAGCAGAGCCCTTGAGTGGGGATCACCAGCAAAATTCAGTTTGGTTGTCTGTAACAAGCCAACAAAACCAACGCATTTAAAAAAAAAAATGGATTTGGAAAGATTGTCTTGAGGCTGAAGTAAGGCCCTTCTTGGTGTTACGCCATATGGCAGGATGGCGGTGCTTTGTCAAGCGGAAGTTGCTACGTGACATCAGGTGTTATCATAGTCCATTACAGGAGTAAAATGGGAAGTACACAAAGGGACAGGCATCGTCTGTGGGAAGTGTGTGAATGTTATCAGTGCTTTGCCCATATTCCCTTACATTCACCCCATTCCTGCTGCTTCAGATGCAAGCCAAGGGCTGTGTTGGCCACGGGTGCCTGCTCGGTCAGGGCAAGGTGGTCTGGAAAGGCTGGAGGCCTGTGCCTCTGGGAACAGCTGCTGTTGACAACTGGCTAGGGCGGCCGGAGGCAAATATGGCAGCCTGGGCAGCCCTCGGGTGGGAGAGCTGTCGGACGCACTCCTCACTGTCCCGCAGGCTCCAAACAGCATGGAGCTGTCCACAGTGGCCTGCTGACTTCCTTTCCTCCTACTGTAGAACCGGTGCTTCCTCGGGGGACCCTCCCGAATCATCAGGGTGCTGGAACCCTTGTATCAGACTCTAGTCCTGAAGGCACCCAGCCCAAGACAGAAAAATCACCCACTTCAGCGTAAAGATCTAATTGCACAACCCGGCTCAGCGACCACCCATGAGTAATGATAGGGACTGTGTTGTCCACACTCACGGTGGCTCACAAGACAGGTGCTCCTTATGGAGCTGTAGAGATCGCCACTGAAGAAAATATCCAAAATGCTAAGTTCGGTACAAATATGAATATTTATTTCGAATGAAAAAAGAAATCATACCAAATTACTAATTTTCCAAAGTTGACAATACAAATATGGTGCAGAGAGAAAAACAATTTTTTGTATTAAGTACCTGGCTCACTTCTATAATATTTCTACCCCTGTATATTTTGGCTGGATAGTTTTTGAGTGCCTTTTCATAGGGAAATAAGCTTATAACGTTTTCTATCACAACGTTACACGGAATGAATGAAGTAGAGACGATTCTGTCCCCGTTACCTGGATTGATGGGGTGAGTGTTGGTTGGTAGTTCAGTAACACCTGATTCACATTTCATTTTTCTTAATGCCTGCGAAGCTTTAGGATTTCAGTCCAAGCTAGAAGACATACCCAAATTCGTTCCATGTGTGTTACCAGTACGTGCTTATGTCCTATAAGCATAGGAATTCTGACAAATTCTGTTTTACTCAATTCTCATTAGAGCAACATGCATTTCCAGTTGCATATGGTGTGTTGTAAAGGACACTTCCAAGTACTTCCATTCTATGTAGGAGCCGTTAAGCAGCAAAGCTTCTTACCATTTTCGTAACTGATTCTTCGAAGTTTCCACAGACGCACTTCTGACTTTGTTCATTTCAACCCTTGTTTCCCTCCACCAGCCTCCAGGGTCTGCGGCCGTGTGGCTTGGGACGTATTACTTCAAGAAAACCACTGCATGAGTTGCAACGAGGTGGCAAGAGCCTGGCTGGAAGACACTCCTATCCCAGGATGGCTAGCAACAACCTAATTATAATTAATTCTTATCCCTGATAAGAATTAACTTAATTCTCAATTCTTACACATGGCAGCGAAGGCCAGCACATAACACGTCTCACTGAACTCCAGTGAAACATATCTCCAACTCAACCTCTCCTGAGCCAAATCTCAGAAACGTCCGTAGCCGTTCGAACACAAGCCAAGCCAAGGAGAAGCGTGACACAGGGTAGCGTGAGTGCAGAGACAAGTCATGGGAAAGGCGTATTGTCTTCGCAAATTTCCTGAGAACATGGGACAGTAAAAAGCCATAAAAGGTCCTTAGGCGAGCCCTTGGAAGGGTTCCAATCAAATGAGGGGTCCTGAAGCTCAGCTCTCATGGCAAATTCTCGGATCGTTGTCTGTAAAACTGAAATGGCCGTGCTGTATCGGTCGGGATCCTGAAGACAGCTCCTGGTTCCCAAGAGGCATCTCCACAATAATGAGGAGACTGCTGCAGGAACGTCTTTAATAGAGGGACCGGCACTAAGCTATGGCACAGGCTCAGGAGCAAGCATAGTTAGGCACACCGGCCTACCCGGAGTGCAAAGTCAGACAGGGCAAGGAGAGGGGTGAGGACTCACCAGCTGAGGGGACCTGCATGAGGCACTCCACAGAGGTCACCTTTCTCAGACAAGGGACAGGGATGAGCCCGGGAGAGAGCAAATCTAAGGGTGTGATTTTTTTTAAAAGGGAAGAAGAGGGGTGCCTGGGTGGCTTCGATGGTTAAGCATCTGCCTTTCACTCAGGTCCTGATCTCCAGGTCCTGAGGTCGAGCCCCATGTCAGGCTCCTGGCTCAGCGGGGAGCCTGCTTCTCCTTCTCCCTCTGCCTGCCTCCCCTGCTCATTCTCTCTCTCTCTCTCTCTGTCTCAAATGAATAAATAAAATCTATTAAAAAAAGAAGAAGAAAAGAGTAACTTCATATGACCCCAGCAAATACCAGATCAGGTAATGTATATACCCACATGTCTAAGCCAGAGCCAGGACGACGTGATAATGCGGTTCTGTTACTTCCAGGATGTTTATTTATTTGACAGACAGAGATCAGAAGTAGGAAGAGAGACAGGCAGAGAGAGGAGGAAGAAGGCTTCCCACTGAGCAGAGAGCCCGATGCGGGGCTCGATCCCAGGACCCTGAGATCATGACCTGAGCCGAAGGCAGAGGCTTTAACCCACTGAGCCACCCAGGCGCCCCAAGTGTCTGAGTTCTTAAGTGACTTGAGAGCAAAAGCAAAGGAAAAAAAAAGAAAAAAAAATCTCGACATTTGATGGTAAGGGACTCCTAATGATATGCCAGAAGTCAAGCAAGACATTTTTTTCTAATTACTGTTATTTTCTGCAAAACTCTTCTCAGTATCACATTCGCTAGTGAATGGTAGAATCCACAGATGCACCAAAGCATATTCCAGCCCCTGAATTCTGTTTCTGTAAGTGTTCGAGGACCAGCGATCCCTCGAGCAGATTTGAGGATGTGCTGGGAATTGGGCTGGAAGAGCACGTCCAGGTCAGGGTACTTACAAACCACTTTGCACAACTGGGTGAAAAGACCTGCGACACCCGTGGGACTGGCTGGTGCTCATGGAAGATGCCTCCATCCCTGCCATCTAGGGCATTCTTGCCTGGGAAGCGAGTGGGTAGGACCATGTCAGGGGACTCCAAAGTCTGCACCCCCAAGCTACACCTGAGCTTCACCCTCCCTCGGCCGGTGGTGCCCTGTCATATGCATTCGGAACCACTCCCCTTCCTCCGAGGGGGTGGACGTCTCAAGAAGGCCACCTTGGACAGAAAATGTTGGAAACTGTTCAGGATCTCAAAGATTTCTTCTTGCTTCAGAAAACTGAAGCTCAAGATTCACAATGTTCTAAAGACCTATTTTTTTAAGACTTTTTTTTTAATATTTTATTTATTTATTTGTTATAGAGAGAGAGAGAGAGAGCACGAGCACAGGCAGACAGAGAGGCAGGCAAAGGCAGAGGGAGAAGCAGGCTCCCTGCCGAGAAAGGACCCCAATGTGGGACTCGATCCCAGGACGCTGGGATCATGACCTGAGCTGAAGGCAGCCGCTTAAACAACTGAGCCACCCAGGCGTCCCCCCTTTTTTTTTTTTAACTGCCCAATATTTTAACTCAACTGACACTGCAGAAAGCTTATCTAAGTCAGGGCAGAAAGCTTACCTTTATTTCAGATCAATAGATTTTTTTTATGTGTTTTCACTCTGCAAGGCCCAGGTATAAAGAAACGAGGCCTTTGGTTCTTTCCAGTTTAAAATGCAAAGAGAAAAAAAAAGGTGTAGAAATTCTAAATTGCATAAAGATGTAAAAATAATTCATAAGCAAGTGTGCAAGCCTGTAGAATATTTCTCATATACAGAAAATAAATACAAATTAGAGAAAAATAAATACTTCTCACATATAGAAAAATAAATACATCTAGCATTATTATTTCAGACTTTTGGAGAACTAAACAGGTTCAGGGGAGGTCAAATTACAGAATATGCCATTTTTTTCTGAAATCCTCAGCAAACAACCTTCTTCTTTCTCAGTGAGGAGCGAGATACATCTCACACTCTGTAATTAAAATGAACACTTGTTCAAACTTAGCCCGATTGGGCTAGTTAGTCCCTGTGCTGCGGAATGTTGCCCAGAACACGATAACATAATGAACCAAGCAGACATAGGAGTCGCCCACAGGCCGGTTTTTGATTTCAAGAAAAACATTCAGCAACAAAACCCTGAGGAAAAAAAGGAATCCAAAACTGTAGTTATAAAATATTCTTGGAATACATGTGACTCGGTATTAATTACTTCGCAAACATGTGTCCCGTGGTTCTGGTCAATGAAGAACTGACTTGTATTTTTCAAAGGCCTGGAGGGGAAAAGATAATCAGCCGTTATCAAGCAAAGGGAGGTATCAAAACACAACGCCGTGTAATAGTCAAGACCGAAGGGGATTTCACAGCTCGCTGTTAAGTCGCGTCTGACTTTCAAGAGCTCCTAAACCACAGGACGGACCTTTAGCTTGTCCGTCACCAAGGCCCGAGCTGATGCCAATGCTGAGTTCTCCGTCTCCCCACGTCCTACGGGACTAAACGGGAAGCTTGCTCCGAATTATCCCTCCTGTGCTAGGAACCGAGATCACAGCACAGAGAGCCCTCGAGGGTCTCAGATTCAACCACTGCTCTTTCATTCAATCGCACATACACGCGGTCTGCAAGATCCCTTCAGCTTTGGTCACACTGGGGCAATGGAGAAATTGCTCTTCTAAGTATTTACTGAATTCTAGAAACACAATCCTGTCCTTTCGCATAGACCATCATAATTAGGAGGAGTATTAATATTCGTTGAGTTGCAAGGTCAGAGGTCAATTTTACCTCCAATTTTAATCTCATTTTACACAGGAGGTAACCGGCTTCGAGAAGTCGTCATCCTGGCCTCGGGTCACACGGTCATGGTGAGTGACAAGCTTGTGTTCAAATCTAAGCCATTCATGTTAAAATGTCTCTGTGTTTTCTACTAGTAAAGAAACCCGTGCAGAATTTCGAGTAGGTAACAATAAAAGAAGTGTGCTTTGTGCTTTGGCAATATTATCACGGTGCTGCTCCTCCCAGACAGAGCATTCCTGTTGTATCCCTGAGAGAAGCCGGTACAGGAACCATCCGTAAGGACTCTGGAAGGCGGCCAGGACCACACCTGCTCTGGCTCCGTGTTATTGCCCTTTGCAAACGGTTCTGGTAAGAGGTTACAGGACCCCACGTTGCGACTAGGCTACTCCTGGCAGAGCTGTATTTTCTAAGTGTGACCTGACGGGCAAGCATTCTGTCCTTTGTCTCGGGACACAGATGTCCTACGGGCTGTCGGACCTGGAGCCTGGATGAGATGTGGGTTCGGTCGGTACTAACTGGTAGCCCCGGTGGGGGGATCTCTTTGAAACGCAGCGTGTTGAAGTTCTTGACTGTCTGGAAGACGCCCTTAGGTTCCGATTAACACTCCTCAGCGTCTCAAGCTGTGCTACAAGTGTGAATGATTCCAGAGCCGATGCTGCCGCCTGCAAACTGAGCAAACGAGGAGGCAGGCCTCACAGGGACATGAAATGATTCCCAAAACGATTGGCAGAGTGTCTTTGACCGTCCCTCTAACTGACCTTCCTTCTACTTGTAGCTTCTCCCCGTGGCAAATTTGCGTTGGCCTCAGAGCTCACTGTCCCTCTACTCCCTAATTCTTCTCCCACTCAACTTTTGCACTTAACCCACGTTTGAGTTCCTCCCATGATTGCCTGGTGGTAGCAGAGATACCCGACTACCTTATAGACCAGTCCCTAAGAGCTTCGGAAGAGCCCTCAATAAAGTAGGAAATGCCACAAACAAAATCTGCTTTTTTGGAAAAACATCTCCAATGTGTACTTAAGATTCATTCATTAGATGCTTAAAAAAAAAAAAAAGACATTTCACCCTTATCTGAGAATTGGTCACTATTTGCATGACTAAATTTCTGCCAAGAGATTTGAACCCCTTCAATATCCTAGAATTTAAGGACTTGGTAATACCATCTTTGAGATAACTTCCCAGTCTTCTCCATGCTGTCAGGACCCGTCAGGCTAAATACAGGTGGAAACACGGGCTACACAGAGTGTAGACCGCACGGGTGGAGGGCAGAATAGGGTGGGCTCCTGAGACAAAAGAGGAATGTTTCACTTCTTCCCTGTTTCATGCCCTGTCGTGGGATGCCCCCCAGAATGGGATATCTGGCCATTTTTACAGCAACTCTACAAATACTTTCTCTACTGTGAGCCCTTCACCAGGTTCACCTCGAGAGACTGTAGACAGACCTAAAACAGGGAGGGAGAGCTTTTGTGTGTACAGAATTCTCACACTTGGGTCATAACATTCTTAAAAGCCCAAATTTTCCAGAAAAGGAGTAAAAGTGTCTTTCACTAGTGATTGAAACTCCGTAAATGTTTCTACTTCATGTGAAAGTGAGTGAGCTTCCTGCCGATGCCGCCGCTGTCCTGCTCTGGTCACGCTTTCTTGACCAGCAGGAGCAGCTCTTCCAAGAGGACCCCTGTCTTCAAGTGAGTCTGAGACAGGGCTCGGGATGCTAATTTGGGGCCCCAGAGGTGACATCACCCTGCAGAAGGGCCAGTCTACAAAAAGCCAGCTCAGTCCTGAAGACTTCACATAAGAGCTCCTGGGAGACATCCTGCTGTTAAAGCAGGGAACAGAGGTACCCGAGTCCCGATACCGCCCCCCAGCCCTGTGACACTGAGCAAGCCCACTAACAATTGGGGACCTCAGTTCCTCATATATAAACATGAAATTCTGGTGACTTCCCTGTCTGCTGCAGACAGAGACTTATCTGCTAATGACCTAATCTTATACACGAAAAAGCCTTTGAATATTATAAAGGTACAGTTGTTACCACTATTAATGCTATCGTTGTTGTATCGGTAACAAATGAGTGCATGTTACAGTAGCACATGGAGACTGCAATCAGGCCCAGGGCAAACACCAGCTCTTACATCGGCACAGAGGTCACATGCGTATTATTCTAGAATTCAACAGGTGAGCAGCTCGGCTGGGCACATGTCATCCTAGCAATGATGGAATCTGCATGCAGTGATTAGGATAGACCCCACGGCCTACACTAGAAACCGCATAATTGCCGTATCAAGGACTTTAACTCGTGGGAAAATATATCACCACTATTCTCTCCTCTGAATAGGTTCTTAACTATGGAGAGTGGACTTTAGTTCTAAATGTGTGTTTTCATAGAATAAGAATGTTCACATGATGTATTGCTACTATGTCCAGGCAGTCATGATTCTTTTTAATTCAAGAGCTAGACAGAAAGAGAACTACAGAAGTAATTTGCCAGAGAAAGAACTCAGAGATTTGACATAAATAAGTTCAAGAAGCTGAGGGTACAGAGTCCAGAAAAGCTTCCTATATCCCATGTGAGGTGTGTAATAGTCCCTGTTGCCACCACGTAAGCACAAGTGAGCCGGGAGACTGGAAGACAGCACAGAAGTAATCCACAGGACCACATCCTCAGAAGGACCCATAGGGCCCAGCCAGCCACAATCCTCTTCACACTCACCAAAGACCCCCCAAACTGTTTGCAACAACTACCACAAGAGAAAATGCTTCCTCTCCCGAGATACCACGGTTTGTCTTCTCATAGACCGGAGATCTCAAAGAATGTACTTCCCTCTTAGACCTCAACTCTGTCTCCGTTTAACATCTTCCAATCATCTGAGGCACCACACACACAAACAATCTAATCTCTCTTCCACGGGAAAATCTCTCAGCTATTTGCCAGCAGATGGCCCCGGCCCCTGAATGACCTCTATCCGCACCCGCATCACTGCTGCCTACAGGCGGCTCTCCATTCTCTCAGATGAATCCCTGGTACCCCTTTGTCATTTCTCCTGGAACAATTTTTGTATATCTCACTTAGAAAATAATGACCTGGAATGCATGCTTTCTTGTTGGATATTGGGAAGCTGAAGTAGGCAAATATCCCCACTAATACAGGGGGGAAAAAAGGCAATAAATTATATTTCACAAAATAACATTTTCAAATCACTTAGAGGACTATGAAAACAATGAGGAATTGGTGGCTTAAAATTTCCAGGGAGGGAGACCCATTCATAGGCGAGCTCATGATAACCAGCTCTTTCCTCTGGAGATATTTGCAAATTTTGAGCATGGGTTTGAGTTGGGCCCAAAGAGTTGTCTGTCACTGATGGAAAGAGAAACCAATGAACTGTTGCAAGCCTAGAACGACAAACTGGAAGGCCTCAAGGATTCACTAACGACATTTGCAAAATCCTGAGGCTGGCTGAGAGGTTCTAAAACACCCTGAAATCTCCTGCTCTCTCACAATGCCCAGGACCCTATGACATCCCAGGAAGAGTCCTGAAAATAAACCGTGCATGAGGTAAAACCTCGAGGGAGCAGATACTAGATGATGACTAGCAAATACTAGAGATGAGCAGCGAAGACGGAGCTGGGGCGCCTGCTGGACAAGGATGTCCAGCCACTGGGGATTCAAGTTTGGTGCTGGGAAAGGGCATTTCTGGAAGATGGAGAATACAGGCAGAAATTTGGAATTCCTTCGAAAATAGACGTGTCTTCCTGGCAAGATATCAAATTAGAAACTGTCTGAAGACAAGCATCACCAGAGTCTCGGTAAGTCTTTAACACATTGTCCACAATATAACTAGAAATGACCAAGTGTAAGAAGCGGCAAGACTATATGATAAATAAAAATGAGAAAGAAAAGTAAAAAGAAACAACAGACCCCAGGGATGTCCAGGCAGCTCCATCAGTTAAGCATCCAACTCTTGATTTTGGCTCGGGTCATGATCTCAAGGTCATGAGATCAAGCCCTGAGTTGGGCTTCACACTGAGCATGGAGCCTGCTTGGGACTCTCTCCCTTTACCCAGCCCTATACTGCCCTTTGAAGGGAGGAAGGAAGGAAGGAAGGAGGGGGGAGGGAGGGAGGGAGGGAGGAAGGAGGAAAAAGAGACAATAGACCCCAACCTGATCAAGATACTGGAATTAATATAAAGGAAGAACTGTGAGGAATATATTCCAAAATATTTCAAAAGATGAACCAAAGATGTAATAGACACTAAATTGTTACCATATAATTAGAATCTATAAAAACGTGCCTAAATGATCATCTGGATCTAATATATACAAGCCAGGAAGTTTACCTCAATGAATGATGTAAAAGTATAGGAAATGCCGCAAGAGAAACAGTGTGACCTAGAAGGCAGGTAAGTAGCAAGCGCCCCAGCGGACTCACAACGACGTTGCCGGAGACAGAGAAAGCACACCGCAGAGGCGGTAACAGAAACACGGGACACACTCGCAATCCTGATCTCTTTCTCCAGTTGCCGTAACATAGTGATATTTATCATGAATTCTCAACAAGAGTTACACTTATGAATTAAATATCTGGAGACACGTAGACCTCCTTCTGTCTTCCCTGTGTCAGGTATCTGAGCAACGGAGTTATTATAAACTCTCACCAATATTTCGTAAAGCTGTGGTCATGCACAGAAAAATACCTTCAAGTAACAAAAACAATTGGAGATGATTATGGTATTTTAATCATTGGCCACTTAAGGAAGCTCTTCTCGTCTGGTGCTACCTTTAAGTATTTTTTCCTTGCACGGGGAGGCAGGACAGGATCCAGAGATAATCTGCTGATGGTGGAGAATTTCAAGGAAGATGCATTGAGAACCTTCACTAGTTATGCTTATAGCTAAGGGTATTATAATAATCTTCAGAGGGAGAGAGCCCTTTTTACCAGCAAGCACCCAGGTGCTGAAATGATGTCTGCAGCATGTGTAAATCAGCTCACCACAGCTTTGCTTACCCCACGCTGGCACCTTAGAACAGTGGCTTTAAAAAGAACCATCTATTTAAGGAGTGGATCATAAGCTTAAAACAAGAATGCTATCGCAAAAGTGGTTCAGGCTTAAAGTCAGGAAAATTATTTCCTCCTCCAAATGATACAGGAAATCATTTAAGAAAGCAACTGATCCGCTCAGTAAAAAACGGAAAGTAGTATGACTCCAATTTGATGACTGCTGCAATTAACCATCCCTTCTCTGGAAGCTCGGAATCTCTTCTACATGTTAATAAATTATTTCTCTTGTCATGCTAATTATGAAAGATGTGTTTCTATACTTCTAAGTTAATGATGAGAAATAGGTACTAAGTCTCCAAGTCACCTACTTATCTGGTTGTCTGCAGCTTTTCAAACTTTTTGTTGTTGATGTTCTCCCAAGCACACCTAATCTTGGCTGGCATTTAATTACGCTCAAAGACTAATTCTTTCTCAGGTTTAGTCTTGGATTCCATTTTTCTCTTTTTAATGACCACCACTTCTTGACCACCACTTCTCACTTTCGTGAGTCCTACTGTGCTCTTGAAGGGTCCCGACATTATTAATGTTGATTCTATGAAAAGAACGGCATTCGAGATCCCAAAAGGAAAAATCTCTTCCTGTGAAGAAAAGATTTTATATATTCGTGGGAGATGACTACATGAAATTATTGCAACAGTAAGAGGTCTGATAGTGATAAACCCAAAAAAACCACAAAGGCTCCAAATATTAGGAACACTAGCAATAACCCTTTAAGTGGGACATTCTGAAAAGAATACACGTTAAAATTTGCTTCCAGATTCCAGTCCATAATTAAATGTAGGGATGTCTATATTTATCTTGTTTCATCTTTAAATAATTCATCAGTGTTTCTTTGTCTTATTTGGTATCTTATAAAAGTCCCCAATGACCCTTAGAACCACAGAACTTCCTTCTGTGGAAGCCTCACATCTCTGATCACCGCTTTAATAATTCAAGCCACTATTTACAATCTAGATTATCCATCCTTAATGTAAGATCCAGCCTACCAACTAACCTAGTAATTTTTTAACTTTCCTCCTTAAGATTCAAGTAGAAGGTAATACCTAAGAAATGGAGACCATGCTCCGCTCAACCTCACTCTCTGTCGCACCGAATACGGCACCTCAAAAATAACAAGCATTTTTATTTAATGAACTTGATTTCATTGAAAATCATTCACACTTTTGCTTCAGACTGTGCTTATGGGCTCATATTTTAAAACTCGTGTGTATATGTCCAATAAAAAGCTTTGTCAGAGACAAGTAATAAAATTATATTGAGAGAGAGATGGAAGTAGCGTTTAGTGTCTAGCTTACACCCCAAACACTGTAACAGATCTGTGCCTATGCTGTATCATATAGTTTTTATTAGAAAATTGACAGTATATGGTATTATCTCCTTTCTGCATATGAGAGACAAAAGTTCAAAATTGGAAGTGCTTTGCCCAAGGCTGAATGCCTTTGGCAGATCCTGCATATTCTGACTCCAAAGCCTGTATTTCTTTTCACTGTGGAAACTTGTTTCCCAATGTGCAGTTACAGAAAGAGAGAGAGAGAGGGAGAGAAAGGGAGCAGAGAGGGAGACGTAGAGAGAGGGGAGGGAGACAGAGGGAAGAGAGAGAGGGAGAGAGACAGGAAGAGAGGGAGGGAGGGGAGAGAGGGAGAAAGCGAGGGAGGACCAGGTTGGGGGAAGAAGGAAGAGACAGAGGGAGCGAGGCAGAGGAAAGGAGGGACGGAGGGTGGGAGGGCAGCCTAGAAAATGGAACAACCTGGAAGGTTCCCCATCAGTATCGTCCTGCGTCTCTTCCACCCCAGCTGGTCTCTGAGAAGACAGGCTGCCGCAGAGGAGGCAAGGTGAGCCCCCCAACTCCCACCCAGATGGCTCAGCCTGACACTCTCCATGGTCTCTGGTGCTCTAAGGTAATCATCACTGACTATTAGGAAAATTATAGTATTTCAGTGAAAATTTCTCTGTGACGAGTGAACAAACCAAAAGAGAAAAGAAAATGAAAATGTTCCAATTTGAGAAAAATAAGGCAGTAAGTACTGCATCTGTTATGTCATTCAGGAAGGAAGGGAAATGAAAATGATGTCCCTCTCAGATCAGAATTCCTGATCAGGCCACCACTGTGCAAGGAGATAGGATGACAGGATTTGATCTGGCTGCATCACCCTCACCAACCGAAATCTCCCAAATATTCTCCCTCTCTTCCTTTCCTCCTTCCTTCCCTCCGTCTTTTTCTTTCTTTCTTTTCTCCTTCTCTCTCTTTCTTTCCTTTTTTTTCTTTCACTGTTTTAATAAATCACATTTTCTGAATCATTAAGAAAACCCCACAAATTTTTTCCAAGAGGTTTCTTATCACTTGCCTTACACTCCATTCACTCACCACTTACTATTTTGGGGATCCCAAACCCATTATTTAACCCCTCTCAATCTTTAGTTTTCTCACTTGTAAAACACAAGATATCAACAACAATGACCATGGCAGCGATGATGATACCCCTGTCTTACAGAGCTTGGATGAAAATGAAATAGGATGTATTAATCTCCCAGTCCAGGGCTGACACTAGTAACTTTTCTATAAATGCATGAGAGAAGGTGGAAAAGTAGAAATAGCCTTAAAATAATTTTTAGATGGATAATTTCAAAAAGCATTTCATACAGATTTACAGACACCATATGAAGCATGTGTTAAATATTAGTTAATGCTTTATACAGTGTCTACTTATGACCAAAGCCACCATCTGGCAAGGTCTGCACAGGGGCTTCTAACATTTTATTTCCACAGAGGTTTTGACTACGAGCTCAGCATTTCAGTCAAGCTAGATGTGGTTAGCATTGATAACTGCCTAGAGCCACATTTTGGGGGCTAGTTTTACAAAAGAAAAGACTAATAAAGTCTGAAGAGTAGTCAGTTACAATCATGCTAGAGGGCACTTATTTCCTGGTGAAAAAAAAAACGCATGCAAAGAACAATCTAATGAAAACCTAGTCCCAAGGCATTGGGATTGATGGTCATTACGTGTGGTTCTGCATCGGTCAAAGTCAGAAATTATCCACACGCACATCACACATCTGCAAGGAGCAAACAATTTCATCCAGCCTCATGGCTTTATAGGCTTTTCAAAATCCCTAATTGCAATAAAAAATGCAGTAAAGATCTTTTTTTTTTTTTTTGAAACCAATCACACTCTTTTACTATTATCTTATCTAGCAACATAAACTGAACACAATCCTGTGATAACTAAACCAGAGTTCCATATGTGCTGATTACTAACTTTATTTATAAATTCCAGCTAAAGGGAAAAAATGTATATTATTTATCTCTAAGTAAAAACCATTCCAAGGTCATAGTTCATTTTCCTACTTTAAGATAGGAAGAAAAAATATTTTTTCTTGGCTTTATCTATGATACAGAACTTTTACAGACTATATGGAAAGGGGTCTGCATGCTAACATGACTCAAACATATTCATCAGTAAACATTATCTGAAGCTGTTACAAGAGACAGCTGGCAATGGAGAGACACTCAGCTCGGTGGAGAAAGTCGAAACTGACCCGCATTTATCGTCTGGAACCATAAATCCAGCTCTGCCAGTTTGAATGCAATATTCTCTTCTACATTAGGAATAATCCTTTCTGGTTCTCTGTTTGGTTCGGTTAGTTTGGCTTCTGCAGTGTACGGTTTAATTTATCAGGTGCTTAGTTCCCATTTGAAGGCAAAAAGGAATACTGCAGGCAAGTTTTCCAATTCTAAAATCCAAATACGGGGCACAGCAAGGTCTAGGAGGACGGTCTCTTGAAATGCGGCAGGTCGAAGTTTGGTGGTAATGGCGCGACGGGAGTCCTGAAACCTTCAGGAATCCGTGTCTCTGTAAGTTTGGGATTTGCCCAACTGACACGCAATGGGAGGGAAGCGTTTTGGGGGGTGTGGTTGACACACACTGTTCCATTAGTTTCTGAGGTAGGACGGAGCAATTCCATTTCTCTAGACAGTTGGCTAGAGCCCACCGCCGGCTAAGCTGCCGTCTGTCCCCACACGCTGTCGCACAAGAAAAAGATGATCTCAGGGGCCCCCAGGTAGGCAACAATGCCTCACCCCTGTGAGTGTCATCACGCCCGATGACCTCTCCCATCCTTTGTCAGGGGAACGGCTCACCTTCTGTCCTCTCATACAACACAGGAAACTTTTTTTAATAAGAGAAGCTTTGAGGGGCGCCTAGGTGGCTCAGTGGGTGAAGCCTCTGCCTTCGGCTCAGGTCATGATCTCAGGGTCCTGGGATCGAGCCCCGCATCGGGCTCTCTTCTCCACGGAGAGCCTGCTTCCTCCTCTCTCTCTCTCTCTGCCTGCCTCTCTGCCTACTTGTGATCTCTGTCTGTCAAATACATAAATAAAATTAAAAAAAAAAAAAGAAAAGTTTTTAAAATCTACCTGTGTGAACGAAAACCACTCCGTAAGTTATGGTCTCTGGCCAGGATCACCTGGGCAGCTGGAAACACAGAGCTGAAAGAGCAGGATGGAAAACTCATCGTGGTTGCGGGCCTTGGCGCCGTAAGCACCACACGCTGCTTCTCTGCTGCGTCACACTTCTTTCTCCCTGTAACTCAGCGTGCGGGTGCTCGGGTCCTCATCTGAAACATAGGAAAACCCGAGTTCCAGAAGTGTGGATGGTACCTTCAGCACCAAGCGGCTAACGGATGACCGCGGATGCCCCGAGTCATCCTACCTGATATTTACAAGGACCTGCTTTCCAGGGAACGGACCCTCACTTTCCCGAGGCACATAAACAACCAGCTTTCCCAGCAGCGTTTATTTTACTGACTATGGCGGTCTTTCTACAAGGTTACATAACGCGACCTCTGTCGTGTCAATATTCCGTTATGTGTTTGTCTCTGTTGCAGGCTGAGTTGTTTCCCCCCAAAATGGGTTCTGACCCTAATCCCCAGAAGCTATGCGTGTGACTTGTTCGGAAATCGAGTCCTCGTGGGTATCATCACATTCAGATGAAATCATCCTGGATTAGGGTGGAACCCAATCCAAGGAGCCTTGAGAGAAAGCACAGCCCTGCACACACCTTGGTTGTGGACCTCTGGATGCCAGGACGAGGAGAGAATGTATTCTTTTGTTCAGGCTCCTAGTCTGTGCTGCTTTCTCACAACAGGCTTGGGAAACCAATACAGTCTGATTCTGAGCTCTCACTCTACTCACCACTTTACGCATCTCTTTCTGTAACACTATAACACTCCCTTAATTCCTATGGATTTGTAATCAATCACCATATTTGGAAGGGCAGATTCCACAGCCTTTTAATTCTTTAGTCTTTTCGAGCTACCCCTGGTCTTCTGCTCTTCCACATGAATTTCAGGATAAGTTAATGCAGATCTGTGAAAAACCTGCTTTAGATTTTGATTAGAATTTGGTGAAATTAGAAGACTGATTTACAAAGTATTCATATATTTACAATAAAGGATTTTCTAGCTACGAAAGCGAGATGGATCTCCATTTATTCAAATATTCAGTAATGCTTCATAATTTTCCCTCTAAAGATTTTACACATATTTAGTGGGTTTATTACCAGAGCTCTAGAAATATTGTTGAAATTGCGAGTGGGATCTTTGTTACAGTGGAATGAATTAGTCTGTAGCAATCTTATCACCTGCAAACAAAGTCATTGTAATCTCTCCATCTCTGATTTTAAAAATTTTTTTTCTTTTCCTTAAACTTTAGTAGACACAGTGGTTGACAGTGGTCATCCTTATGTTATTTCTGACTTTAATTGGATGGATCTAAACTGCCCCCATTAATTATGAAGCTTCATATAGGCTTTAAGAAAAATGAATAAACATGATCTATTAGACACATTTCATTTTATTAAGAACTTGTTAAGATTGTCTTTTGAAAATAATGAACATATAAACAAATCTATAATGTCCAATCATTCTGGAATTTCTAAAATAAATGTAAAATTCTGTAAGTTTTCTTTATAGGTACAATTTTTCAGCCTTCCACTAAAATTGATGACCTCTGGGGCACCCTGAAGTCCTGAACGTTTCTAATTTCTAGTTCTTTCATTTAATAAGGTGTTTGGTTTATTAAAAAAAAAAAGCAAACAAATATCTAAAGCAGTATTTGACTGTGTAAAACCAAAAATATTTGTGTCAGGAAATGCATGCACATTTCAGATATAGGCTTCACATGATGCTGTCAGTCTGTGTGAAATTTAAAAGGAAAAACACACAGCCATTTCCCTGAGAAATCCACACGTCTGTGCATGCACACACCGTCGCCTGCCCCCCAAGGGCTCGAAGGGCTGTTGATGATTGACATTTCCTCAAAACCGTACAAAGTACTTGTACTTCATTGGAAACAATGAATTTACTCAATTAAAATTTCCTATTTTATTTCCTAAAATAACATATTTTATGACATATAAAGTAACATATTTTCTGAAGAAAATCAGATCAGGACCCCCAGCATTTCCTGGCACCTGCCCCAGGGGAAGCACCTTGGAGACATGGAGGATGAGCAGGTGTGTGACCCCCGCTGGGGCAGGTGCTGAGGGAGTTAAGAAGGAAAGGGGTTTGTTATGATGAAAAGCACCAAGTGCTGAGAACATTAGGAACTTACTGGAAAAATAAAAATTTTTAAAAAGACAGGTGTGTCCAAGGATGACCAGACCAGACGTGCCAGATGGGACAAAGGAAGTGCCCAGAGAAGGGAAAGCCAAAGGGGAGGGGGATTGGACAGGAGGGAACACCCCTGGCAGACAGCAACCCGGGGATGGGCTGGGACACGTGCATTGGGAAATGCCACCGACGAGGGACAGCCGGTCAGGCCCTCCGGATATAAACCGCCCGTGTCTTCCATGTGCTTCTAGCAAGCCTCCTTCCCAGTGGCCCGTGCGCAGTTTACTTCCAGACACTCTGCCCACTCTTGCTGATGCCATCCAAGACCTGCCCACCCCACACAAATTCCAGCCTAATAATCAGTCTTGGTGGGCTTTCCAAAAACTATTTACCGAACAGAGTAGTGAGGGGATAAAAAGCTCTTACCTTTAAAAAGAGAATCCCCATCTTTCCATCAGCTCTGGAAAGACTTGCTGGGTGCTAGGGGGACCTAGGATGAAAGGAGACCCCGGAAGTGGAAAATGAGTCGGGATGCTCTGTAAGTAACACAGACGTGCTGGGGAAGAAGGGCTGGTGCGGCAGCGGGAGGGGTGCGGCAGCCGGAGGGG
>ML107445.1:0-18185 GCA_003697995.1 Taxidea taxus jeffersonii | reverse complement strand
GGAGGGGTGCGGCAGCCGGAGGGGTGCGGCAGCCGGAGGGGTGCGGCAGCGGGTGAGAACAGGAGATGCTGCAAGGGACATGGCGTTGCCTGGCTCACGGGGTGGGGGCACCGAGGCCGCGGCGTGGCCGGCCCAGCAATGGGGCCGCAGACGCAGGAGCCGGGGAGGTGGAGAGGCCCGGGCCGGTTTGTGGGCTCTGCGCTGCAGGACCAGCGGCCGCAAGCCGGTGCCTCCAGACTAGGGGTCCCGCGGCTGCCACGGGCCGAGGGCGAGCAGGGCCGGCCGAGTCTCCGCTCACCGCGTGAGCAGAAGCAAAGCTCCGCGCACTTCCCGTGGCCGCTCCGGGGGCGCCACGCAAGCCAGAGGCCGCGGGGAGGCAGACGGGCGGGAGCCCGATCGCGGCCCGGCTGGTTTGCGCAGACCCGCGCCAGCACCTGCCCGCGGCCCGCCCTGGCCCCGCTGCCCAGCCGCGCAGCCTGCACGCCGACGGTCACCGGACGGACACAAACCCTGCACCTGGCGGTTTTGATTCTCGTCCAGTACGAGGCTCCGGATGACGTCGCCCGCTCCTTCCCGAAGCCAGGCTGCTCTGTGCGTCCCCAGGCCTGCCCTAGCCGTGGCCTCCAGCGTGGTCAGGTGCACGCGCGGGCCGTGCCGTGCGCCCCGGGGGCCCAGGCCAGACGCCCGCGTGGCCCTCACCCCCCTACACGGCCCTTCCTCCCCCCATTCTGTCATGAACTCTCACTGGGTCCGCCCCAAAGTCCTTCCCAAGGGCAGCTGAGGCTCTCTCTCTGCCTGCTCATGCCTGCATCCCTGGGACAGTCCCGTTTCTGCCCTTCACTCGGGAGTGTCCGTTCTCCAACCCGCCCCCAGAGCCAGCAAGCAGGAGCCAGGTCACCTCACTGCTGGGCTCGAGCCTTGCGGTGGCACGTCCGGCAGCCACCTCGTGCCACGGTCCTGGCCGAACCCCACACCCGTCACCTGTGGGTCTCTTCGATGGCTTCTCTCCCCGTCCAGCCACGCTGGCCTTTCTCTGTTCCTGCCTTGAGACCCTCGGGAACACTGGCGTCCCTCAGCTGTCCACGAGCCAACACCCCCCCTACTCCGGTCTGTGCCCAGAGATCCACTTCCTGACGAGGACTAACAGGCACCCCACTGAAAATCGCTCTTGGCTCCCCCCAGTATTCGCAAGCCATCTACTCCGCTGCACTTTCCTTTTATTTTCCCCAATGCTCATGACTTTCCAGAGAAGTTGCTTATTCACATGCTTATATATTGTTTATTTTATTTTCCTTCCCATCCCCTTTCTCCACAGAAAATACACATTCGCTTCATGGATGTGCTCCAAGTGCCTAGAACTGGCTCAGCATACAGCAGGTACATAATGACTGTTTGCTGGGTAAAGAAATGAGTGTTTTGCATAAATAACCCCCTGAATTCGTAGGCAACCTAATGAGATAGGCAGAGAGTATACATTCTGTAGACACAAAAGCTGAACCCAGAGAGTAAAATACGTCGCCCCCAAATACACATGGCTACCCCGTCACAAAACAGAAAAGACGTCCCAACAGGGTCTGTGCCCCTGCTGAGCTCAGAAAGCGCTTCCTACCCCGGCCCAGCACTCTGAGGGAGAGCAATAGAGCAGAAATTCGCAGGAGAGAGGAATTCAGGCGTCCTCTGACTCCTTTCTGTTTAATTTCATCAAAAAACAAGTAACAAAGCGCCCGTGTCTTAGCATCAATGGACACTCACTGAATGAAGCAGCTGACCACGGAGCTGGGCTTGGAACAGCGCCAGGGAGTGCCTGATCCCGGCCACGCAGATCAACCAGCCCAGGGCTTCCTGCGTGGATTAGCAGGTTTAGGGCCAACAGGCAACGGGCCCAATGTGGAGACACTGGGATCGCAGCACCACAGAACTACCTGTTTATGGCTTTAAGAAAAAAAATCAGAAGAAGAAGATCAAGATGGCCTACTGAAGGAGCCGAAACAGAGAGCATGATACGCTTAACGCAAGATAAACGAACACGGGTAGTTCTCCTGTTTCTAGATCAAGGTGTCGGCTGTTGCTTAAAAGTAGAAGTGCTCCCAGTAATGCAGTTGGAAGACAGTGTGGCATCTGCGTCAGTATCCTTCTGCGGACCCCACTGCATGGATAGGACACACAAAACCTGCTCAGGCCGGAGGCACTTCCCAGAGCTCCCTGAAAGCATCCACATTTTTTCTATTAAAAAGAGAGGAAGTTTTGTTATTATTTGAAAGAGCTAATTTATGAAAAACAGCTGAAATACCCGGTATGGATTTGTGTAGCCCGTATTTAATTAGGGTAAAAGTCCGTATTTAATTAGGGCATTGTAAGTTCAGGTGTGTGCAAGTGAAGCCATTGTAAAGATATCATTCATTTCCACACAGGAAATAGTACCGCCAATTGTTATGTACAGACATTAAACTATCTTCTAACAGGAAATTGTGATAAGTTAATATCCACTAAATTCAGCTGGAGGTAAGAGGACATTTCATCCCTTTCAAGCAAGAAAAAGGGACTTGTGCAAATCTCCAAATGCCCTGAATCATTGACTTGCTCCCAGAAATACAAAATTCCAAGCTCACCAACAGGAACACTTGTTTTAGAAATCTCTCCCCAGGCGCCCTTGCTAGCCAGGGAAAAGCAAATCACACGTGGGCACATACCACTGGCTGTGCTCAGTGAGCCTGAACGAGCCCCTCCTCCTCCTTCCCTCCAGTAACCCAACAAGAGCCAGTCAGAAGGCGACAGGGACCCTGGAGCCCAAAGGGACACGAGGCTCCCAGCAAGCTCTCAGTGCTCCTATCTTAGACCTAGATTCCTAGACTTTCTCAACATGAGGGCACCATTGAAGCATCAAAAATTTTCACAGCTTCTGCATGATACCTGCATTATTGACTGAGAAAATAGATGATAAAGTGCAAGATTATAAAGTGTAATAATGTCGCATGGCTTTATATCTTTTTAATTATAACAATACCCACATGCCTCTAAAGAAAGGAGAAGACACAGAGACAAGACTCGGTCCCCCTAGAGACCATGTCCACTGCAGACACAGAGCTGTGAGACCCCCGCAGGACCTCACTACCCACAGACGGCCCAGAGGGACTCCACGTCCACGGGGGAAGCCACACCACAGGACAGAGATCGGGGACTGAGGCATATGCGTGGAATCGGGTGGTGTTTCTTTCCTCAAGTCCCGGGACGTTTTGTTCGCAGCATCTGCCCTATATGCTCAAGGCTAACCGTCTCCTATATTTGGGAAACACGCTACAAATAAATCTCTGTATGCAGGGTTTCTCTGCCCCTCTTGTGGACTAATGTTAGATCTGAACCAAAAGGAATGATAAATATTGGGAAGCCCAGCCGCTTTGGGAGGCTGACAGAGACACTGAGTAGGCTCCTTTAGTTACCACAGACACGGGCCTCTTCCACACACAGATAAGCGCAGTCTTGATATTTCTTCCCTCTTCTGAAGCTCAGTGTTTGTGGGGATGGGTACAAGCATGGATAGAGGGACATGGGTGCCCCATTTGCTCACGACTGCCTACAAGATCAAGGAAATTATTGGTGACCAGGAGCAAGCATTTCCTAGGTGAAATTAAAAGTCTACCCCTACAAATACAGTTTTTTAAAAAAAATTAAAATATTTATTTATGTGGTGAAATATAGAGAAAAATAAACTATTTCCCATGGATTTCTTGATTTTTAGAGATGAGAGGGAACTCTTAAAAAAAGGATACCAGTATAGACAATGTCTTCTTCATCAATCGCTATCCAGAACTATTCGCGGATTTATGGTATAAATCCTAGTGCCAAAAAAGGAAAAATAAAAACAAATAAAATACAGCAGACTTTCTCAGGAAACAGCACCCCAAAGACCATAATCAAGATAATTCAGTGTTGATTTGTTGGTAGAAAAACTATAGATCTTGATTATGTGACTTTTTGCCGTGAAGGTAAAGATATTTAAACGTGTCGAAAAAAATAGGCAATATTTGGTTTCATAAGATCTGTCTGATAAACTTTTGCACTACATATACCTTCCCTTTTTCTTTTCCTCTTCATTATTCTCCCTCAAAAGTCAGTGGTTTTTAGAACAGAAGACACTCGAAACTATCATCGAGAACATTTTGAAATGCAGTGGGAAGGAGGGGTTTGCGTGTGTGTGTGTGTGTGTGTGTGTGTGTGTGTTTCCGGGTGGAGAAAATCAAGAGCAAGAGAGTATTCTTTGAAAAAGTCCTTCTGAATATTCTTGGCTGTATTCATAGCAATTTTGAGCTGTCTCCAGACTATAGAGCTATTAGGCTAATGCCATCATTTTGTTGTCCCTTTTGTTCCTGAAGCCTGTTCTTTAACATGTGTCTAAATAATTTAATTTTTGGATGGGATGTGGACTAGGTTCAGTGAAATAGGACAGGAATCCTATGAATCTTAATGTCTGTCACTTTGCTCTAAGTCCTTCTACATTAATAAGAGAGATTTGCCAGTTCTTTTTTTAAAAGATCCACAGAATTCACTAGCCTACAGCCACTGATAATAGCTACATTACTTTGCATTAAATGCTTTCATAAATGATGTGCAAAAGTGCTATTATTTCTGAATATCTGAAGACAATTGTGAATAGCATTAGTCCACTAAAACAAAGAGGAACAGACATTTTAATTTACATTATGATTTCACAGTGAATAAAGTTGAACCAGCTGGAAACACTGAAAAGACAAAAACCTCCCATAATTGTTAAATGTGGTTTTCATCATTAGAATTTCTTCTGTACGAGAACTGACATTTTATCAGGCCAGTGTCCTCATCCATTTATTAGAAAAAGCTCTGGAAAATAAAAAGTGATTTTATTTCAAAAACAAAACAAAACTGTCTTCTGCACCTATGGGAGCCAGTGGCTGTGGCAGGCGACCTGGGCAGGGTCGGGGGAGGGGGTAGTTCTAAACACAGATGGGAGCTGAGCAGAGTCCAGCGAAGGAGGCAAGCCTATAAATGACAGAGAAACGGAGTTTTAAATGCAGCTACGCATTAACAGTGTAGAATAGCTGTTCCCTACCATCAGATAAACACACAGTAAAAATCTCACTGGAACATGTAAGCAATTTTTTCCAATTTTCTCTTTATTTAGAAAGAGATCTTAAAATATTGTTTTAACTCATACTAATGAAGGAAAAGATGTGCATTGATCGTTTTCCTGACCAAATTAATTTTAAAAATTCATTATATCTGATAAGTGAAGATCATCATCTCTAACATCAGATGTGTTGATTCTAGAATATAGAAAGTGTTAGAGACTAAACACATCTAGGGCACATCCTAGAAGGAGAGCTTTGAAAGAAATCTGTGTTACCAATACATTACATTAGGATTTGTTTCTCTGATTTGGAAGTGTCGCGTCGGTTCTCTTTGGTTTAAGAAAGAGAATAGAATGGAAGAAAGTGAAAGGAAGAGAAAAGAAAATGAGGACAAAAGAAATCAAAGGCTGAGTTAGGAATTCTCAGAAGATGGTAGTCATGGAGTGTTTCTCAGTCTCCCCAAGTCATCACATCAGTGCAGACAAGAACTCGGACGACAAACCCGCGGCACTGAAACTGGGTACCACGGCGCCCTGTGAAACCGTGAGCAGCAGCAGGAGGGACAAGTCCCAACAGCCCCGGCCTGTGTGGTCCTGCGCCACAGCGGGAGGCGGAGAGGACAAAGTCCCATCCGCCAAGAGCAACAGAGGGGGCCGAGAGTGGGCTTTTCAGACTCCGTTTCATGGGGGGAAAGCCTGCTCAGTGAAGGAGTTCCTGAGCACCGACTCCAAACTGAGCCCAACAAAGACAATCCAAAGGAGCAAGTCGTGCGAAGGAAAGTTGAAGTCAGAGGGGGCAGATCTCAGAATGTATGCCACCGTACTTTTCGCATTCATTTTTTAAGTTGTTGTAAAATACACCCCAAAATTTACCATTTTTGCTGTTTTTAAAAATGTAGTTCAGTAGCAGTAAGTACGTTCACACTAGTGTACAACCATCACCACCATCCAACCACAGAACATTTTTCATCTTGCAAAACTGACTCTGTCCCCATTAAGTACTAACTCGTGTCCCTCCCTCCCCGTACCCCTGACACCCACCGTTATGCTTTCTCTGTCTATGAACTTGACTGCTTTATGAAACTCGTGAGCGTAAGGGTGAAAACATTCGGCATGTGTTGTTCTGAGACTGACTTCATTCAAGTACACTGATGTCCTCAAGGTCCATTCATTGTGTTATCAGGGGTCAAATGTCCTTCCTTTTTTAAGGCTGAATAATAAGGCTTTGTATGAATACGCCACATTTTGTTTACCCATTCAACCAAACCATAAGCCCCAGCAATTCCATTTCTGGGTAGATATCCAAAAGAATTGCAAGCAGGATCTCAAGTAGATATTTGTGCGTCCATGTGCATAACAGCATTATTCCCAACAACTAAAAACCTGGAAGCCACCCAAAATGGCGACATACTTTTGTCACCTCACAAAAGCAAAAGAAGAGTGATCTCCAGCACCAGGAAGCTAGACAAGGCATCTTTGACCAACCTCTCCCTCTTAAAAACAACATATTTCACTTCTAGCAGCTTAATGATACAAAAAACATAGAAAAATGAGTAGAAAAAAGTCCCTACAACACACTGTAAAGGCATGTCCACAAAATAGATAAAAACACTAACTTCACATTTCTAACTGAACTAAAAGACATTTTTTCCTTTACTCCTGCAAGCATTTTTATTTTATTCTTTTTTTTCTTTCTTTAAACTAACATATAACGTATTATTTGCTTCAGGGGTACAGGTCTGTGAATCATCAGGCTTACACACTTCACAGCACTCACCATAGCACATGCCCTCCCCGGTGTCCATCACCCAACCACCCTCTCCACACACACCCCCACCCGCAACCGTCAGTTGTTTCCTGAAATTAAGAGTCTCTTATGGTTTATCTCCCTCCTGATCCCAACTTGTTTCATTTTTTTTCCTCCCTAGCCCCATGAAACCCCCCTGCCCTCCCTCTCAAACTCCTCATATCAGAGAGATCTTATGATAATTGTCCTGAAAGACATTTTTTAAACAGAATCTATAAAAATTCCATAAATGATATTTAGAAAAAACAAAAATGAGATGATTGGGGGAAAAGGGTTTGAGAAGAAAAGTAGAGAACTGAGGAAAGAATAAAATGGGATATTTTTCAGAAATAGGCTAAAATAGAAATAACACAAGAATAAATAAACATATCTGATATGCATTATAATTTGGAAGATAAGAGAAAAAGTCATGCTCTAAAGAAGTTAAGATTATTTTTTTAAGCTCACAGGAAGTGACAACTATAGAAGAGAAGCAAAGAAGCTACAACATGCGTGCAATGAGAGTCAGTGAAGGAAACCAAAGCAAAAGACAGAAGAAATAAGACCAAGTGTTCCTAAAGGGTTTTTTAGGACAAAATTACATATTACAAGGACACCTTTATGGACCTGGGAAAATCAAACCATCAGGGATATCGCAGAGCAATATTTCAGTAAAGCTGTTGTGTTTTAATGAGATGGAAATCCTCAGGACATCTAAGGAATGGACTAAATCATCTGTAAGCGGAAAAACAAAATTGTAATCAGACTTTTTTTTAAAAGATTTTATTTATTTATTTATTTGACAGATAGAGATCACAAGTAGGCAGAGAGGCAGGCAGGGGGGGTAGGGGGAGGCAGGCTCCCTGCCGAGCAGAGAGCCCGATGCGGGGCTCCATCCCAGGACCCTGGGATCATGACCCGAGCCAGAGGCAGAGGCTTTAACCCACTGAGCCACCCAGGTGCCCTGTAATCAGACTTTTCAACAGAAACCCTTAATGACAGAAGGCAATGGAGTAAGATAGTCAACAAACTCAGGAAAAGAATGTTAGAGCCAGAGTTTATATCCCGACAATTGGACTTCACATAAAGAGGTAGAAAAACTGTCACAAACTCACACAAACTCCAAACTACTATGGCCACAAGCTTCCTGTAATCTAGAGGATGGGTCTGAAGTGACATGAGGGAACAGTGGTGACTGCAGGAGGACTCACAGTGAGCAGTGACTGTGCAGCTACCTGTTGTGCAGAGACTAAATGATGGTCAGACATTACCAGGGAGAGCATTTAAGGGTTGTATTCTCCGGCAAGAAGAATACAGCGCAACTATCCAGAACTGAGAGAGAAAAAATAAATAAATAAACATTGACTTCTGTCACAGAGAGTATTGTGCAAGTTAACTGGGTGGCAGAGGACAGGTGGTAAATTGGATGTTGGGGAAGAAAGGGGCGATGTCAGGGCATGGTGGGTGGTGGATTCAAGCAGAGAGGGAGAAGAAACGAGGAGCTAATTGCGTTATCATTCACAGATGGAAGCAAATTAAAAAAATAGACAGATAAGAGGGACCTAGAGTGGCACATAAAGGTATTACTGTAAAGATAATATTTGGGAAAAAATGCAAATATAACCTAACAGTAAATGCATACAGAAAAAAAAACAGAAAAGGGATATAAAAAAAGGCACAAAAAAAGGCCTATTGTGACCAAATATATGAATAAAAATACGTTTTGCGCATATTTGACATAATATGACAGAAATAAAACAAATGTAATGAGTTTATCAGTGTAAATAATGTAAATGGGATTAATTCACTTTCTGAAAGATATAAAGGCAAAATTGTTAATCGGATCACAAAAGACTGTAATTTCTTATTTTTTAAGATTTTATTTATTTATTTGAGAGAGAGAGAGAGCACACACACAGAAGGGGCGGGGAGGGCAGGCGGAGGGAGAAACAGACTCCCCACCTAGCAGAGAGACCCACACGGGACTCGATCCCACAACCCTGGAATCATGACCCAAGCTAAAGGCAGTTGCCCAACTGAGTCACCCAGGGGCCACAAGATTGTAATTTTGATGGCAACTTGAGGCCATGAATTATCTCTAATATCCTTCTAAGACAAAGAAATGAATGAATTTTCTAAAATCCAACAATATATGATGAATTAAAAACACCCTTCCCTCCCAGCCGTAGGTCCACACATATCTGGACCCAGGCATTGGTTTATCTCCCTTGAAACTCTCGGCTTTCAGGTAATTTTCTGTTGAGCTCAGGGACCTTCTAACTGGGAACACATCTTGGCCACCAAGGCTTTTTATATCATGTCCTTCTCTCCTTTGAACATTCTGCAACTTGGGCTCTGGATGAATAACCCACACTTAATTAAAAATTCAGCAGTCCTGGGGCACCTGAGTGGCTCAGTCAGTAAAGCATCTGACTCTTGATCTCAGCTCAGGTCTTGATCCTAAGGGTGTGAGTTCAGGCCTCACACTGGGCCCCACACCCATTGGTTCTGGGGCAACATTTAGCTTATAAGGAAAGTATTAGCGTGTGTGTTTTCTGTGATATGCATGCATATACAATACATCCACTAGGATAAATCTTAGTCTAATGCTGTGATAGCATTAGACTAGCCCTAAAATATGAGACTTATTTCTATATGCTTTATGGCTAACATCTCCATAATGTTTGAATAGAAAGATAATTTCTATTAAAGTTAGACTTTATAAGTAGAAAACAAAGCTAAGAAATTTCTGCAAAAGAGGGGCACCTGGGTGACTAGTGTGTTAAGCATTTGCCTTCTGGTCAGGTCATGATCCCAGGGTCCTGGGATCAAGTCTCACATGGGGCTCTCTGCTAGCTGGGAGCCTGCTTCTCCCTCTCCCCCTGTCTGCTGCTCTACCTGCTTGTACTCTCTCTCTCTGTCAAATAAATAAAAAATCTTTTTTTTTTAATTTCTGCAAAAGAAATTCAGTCAAAATGAAGAGAGTGTAAATCAAGAAACTCTTTCCCTTACTTACACAATAGCTGAAAATTCTGATACTCAATGTAGAATCCATTACACTTAAAGGATGCTCTTTGTATGTAATTATGAATCACTTAGTAATACAGATATTTAATTATATAATTAGATTTTAAATTCAAGTGCCACTGAGGATTAACTTACTCAAAAAAGTAAAACTATAAAAAGAAAAAGAAATCAATTCTCCAACGGTAAACTTACGTATTAGGATTATGAAAGACACTTTTCAAATGATGTGGGAAAAAACACTGAGCATTTCAAAAAGAACTAAATACAGATTAATAGAAAAAAATGTTTTAAAAATACAGTCATACATCCAACTTACGGACAACTTTTTGCTTAATAGAGAACACTAATTATGTAGAATTATACTCATGTCTAGAACAGGCCATTTAAAAATAGAACATAATGTTATAGAATATTGATCTAAACCAAAACAAATAGGGAGTAAGACTCAAATGGGTAAAATAGTAATAACAATCATGGCATTTTGTGGTGATTCCCAAACTGAGAATTTATATGAAGATAAATTGTTCTTTCATCCTGCAGTCTTAATATAAATGCAAACCTAAGTTTAAATCAAAGATTTATGCCCTCCTTAATAGCCGTCACTGGTCTAACCCATCCCCCTAGCCCCCTCCCCTCTGAAACCCTCAGTTTGTTTCCTGGAGTCCAAAAACTCTCATGATTATTAAGGAGGACACATATTGCAATGAGCACTGGGTGTTATATGCAAATAATGAATTATGGAACTCTACATCAAAAGCTAATGAACTACTATTTAAAAAGTAAATACATTGATACTGGGTTTTTAAAAAAGATATACACAAACTCTGTTCTTTATTTTCCTTTTTTTAAAGATTTTTTTATTTATTCATTTGAGAGAGCATGAGTAGGGGGGAAGAGAAGAGGGAGAGGGAGAAGAACAATCCCCACTGACCAGGGATCCCAAAGTGGAGCTCGATCCGAGGACCCTGAGATCATGACCTGAGTGGAAGGCAGATGCTCAACCAACTGAGCCACCCAGGCACACCTCATGATGTTCTTTAAAGTAAACATTTTTTTATAATGCCACACTTCCCAATCTTCTTGTGTATATTCCCCCTAGTGTGATAAGAAATGAGGAAAATAAGTGATAGAATGCAATATTGAAGTTATAAGCTCAACATCTAAAAAACAAAAAGTCACTAAAAACTAAACATTCATAGGGGGCACCTGGGCAGCTAATTCTGTTGAGCGTCTGCCTTCAGCTCAGGTCATAATCCCTGAGTCCTGGGATATAGTCCATTCATCAGGCTTCCTGCTCAGCAGGGAGTCTGCTTCTATCTCTCCCTCTGCCTCTCTCTCTCTCTAAAAAAAGGGTGGGGGGAGGAGTCAAGATGGCAGGGGAGTAGCAGTCTGAGACGACATCGGGCAGCAGGAGATCAGCTAGATAGTTATCAAACCATTCCAAACACCTACAAATTCAACAGGAGATTGAAGAGAAGAGCAGCAATTCTAGAAACAGAAAATCGACCACTTTCTGAAAGGGTTTTTTCTTCTAAAAATTTTGGGATACAACTTCTTCTAATAGATCAAAGCACAGGGTTTGTTCTAGTCTCCAGCCTGAGCAAATTCTCCCCACTTTCTTTTTCTTTCTTTTCCCAACAAACTTATCTTATCAACTCCTTTTTTAGATTTTTTTAAAATTTTCATATCTAATGATCCCGGAGTCCTGGGATTGAGTCCCGCATCGGGCTCCCAGCTCCATGGGGAATCTGCTTCTCCCTCTGACCTTCTCCCCTCACATGCTCTCTCTCACTCTCTCTCTTTCTCTGAAATAAATAAATAAAATCTTTAAAATTTTTTAATAAATACATAAATAAATAAAAGAGTACTTGGGTGGCTCAGTTGGTTAAGCAACTGCCTTCAGCTCAGGTCATGATCCCGGAGTCCTGGGATTGAGTCCCGCATCCAGCTCCCAACTCTATGAGGAGTCTGCTTCTCCCTCTGATCTTCTCCCCTCTCATGCTCTCTCTCATTCTCTCTCTCTCTGAAATAAATAAATAAAATCTTTAAAAAAATTGTTTTTAAAAATAAATAAATTTTCATCTCTGTAGTAATAGTCCATCCCTTCATCATGTTTACCCTTATTTTATATATATATATATATATGCACACATATATATATATACACATATATATATATACACATATATGTGTGTGTGTGTGTATGTGTGTGTAAGTTTTTCTTTCTTTAAAATTTTGGGAGGTAGTTTCTTCTAAGAGACCAAAATACTCCCAAAATTAAGTGGGTGGCTCTGTTCTATTCACCAGTCTAATATATATATTTTCTTTTTTCTTTTTTTTTATTTTTTTTGAACTTCTTTTTAACCCCTCGCTTCTCCCCATGATTTGGGGTCTCTTCTGATTTGGTTAATGCACATTTTCTGGGGTCTTTCCCACCCTTTAGGTATTTTATTCTCTCCTTCAGATATTCTTACCTAGATAAAATGACAAGGCAGAAAAACTCACCACAAAAAAAAAAAAAAAAGAAGAAGAACAAGAGGCAGTACCAAAGGCTAGGGACCTAATCAATACAGACTTTGGTAATATGTCAGATCTAGAGTTCAGAATGATGATTCTCAAGGTGCTAGCT
This sequence comes from Taxidea taxus jeffersonii, assembly GCA_003697995.1. Classification (NCBI taxonomy): domain Eukaryota; kingdom Metazoa; phylum Chordata; class Mammalia; order Carnivora; family Mustelidae; genus Taxidea; species Taxidea taxus. The sequence continues at coordinate 5,642 of ML107445.1, read as the reverse complement.
GGACTAGAAAAAGTCATGGAAGATATTAGAGAAACCCTGTCTGGAGAAATAAAAGAACTAAAATCTAACCAACCTGAAATCAAAAGAGCTATCAATGAGGTGCAATCAAAAATGGAGGCTCTTACTTCTACAATTAATGAAGCAGAAGAGAGAATTAGTGATATAGAAGACCAAATGACAGAGAATAAAGAATCTGAGCAAAAGAGAGACAAACAACTACTGGACCACGAGGGGAGAATTCAAGAGATAAGTGATACCATAAGACGAAACAACATTAGAATAATTGGGATTCCAGAGAAGAAGAAAGAGAGAGGGGAGCAGAAGGTATATTGGAGTGAATTATTGTAGAGAATTTCCCTAATATGGCAAAGGGAACAAGCATCAAAATCCAGGAGGTACAGAGAACCCCCCTCAAAATCAATAAGAAGGGTCCACACCCTGTCATCAAATAGTAAAATTTACAAGTCTTAATGACAAAGAGAAAATCCTGAAAGCAGCCTGGGACAAGAAGTCTGTAACATACAATGATAAAAATACTAGATTGGCAGTAGACTTATCCACAGAGACCTGGCAGGCCAGAAAGAACTGGCATGATATATTCAGAGCACTAAATGAGAAAAACATGCAGCCAAGAATACTATATCCAGCTAAGTTATCATTGAAAATAGAAGGAGAGATAAAAAGCTTCCAGGACAAACAAAAACTAAAAGAATTTGTAAACAACAAACCAGCTCTATAGGAAATACTGAAAGGGGTCCTCTAAGCAAAAAGAGAACCTAAAAGTACTATACAAGAAAGGAACAGAGACAATATACAGTAATAGTCACCTTACAGGCAATACAATGGCACTAAATTCATATCTCTCAATAATTACCCTGAATGTAAATGGGCTCAATACCCCAATCAAAAGACACAGAGTATCAGAATGGATTTAAAAAAAAAACTGATCAATATGCTGTCTATAAAAACCTCATTTTGGACCTACAGACACCTCCAGATTGAAAGTGAGGGGATGGTAAACCATTTACCATGCTAATGGACATCAAAAGAAAGCTGGGGTGGCAATCCTTATATCAGATCAATTAGATTTTAATCCAAAAACTAATAAGAGATGAGGAAGGACAAAAAAGAGAGGGAGAGAGAGAGAGAGAGAGATGAGGAAAGACACTATATCATACTCAAAGGGTCTGTCCAACAAGAACATTTAACAATTTTAAATATCTATGCCTCTAACATGGGAACAGCCAACTACATAAACCAATTAATAACAAAATCAAAGAAACACATCACCAAAAATACAATAAGAGTAGGGGACTTTAAAACCCCCTCACTGAAATGGACAGATGATCCAAGTAAAAGATCAACAAGGAAATAAAGGCCTTAAATGACACAATGGACCAGATGGACATCAGAGATATATTCAGAACATTCAATCCCAAAGCTACAGAATACACATTCTTCTCTAGTGCACATGGAACATTCTCCAGAATAGATCACATCCTGGGTCATAAATCAGGTCTCAACAGGTACCAAAGATTGGGATCATTCCCTGCATATTTTCAGACCACAATGCTCTGAAGCACAAATTTCCACAAGAGGAAATTTGTAAAGAACCCAAATACATATAAGCTAAAGAACATCCTACTAAAGAATGAATGGGTCAACCAGGAAATTAAAGAAGAATTGAAAAAAACCATGGAAACAAATGATAATGAAAACACAACTGTCTGAAATATTTGGGACACAGCAAAGGCAGTCCTGAGAAGAAAATATACAGTGATACAAGCCTTTCTCAAGAAACAAGAAAGGTGTCAAGTACACAACCTAACCCTACACCTAAAGGAACTGGAGAAAGAACAACAAAGAAAGCCTAAACCCAGCAGGAGAAGAGAAATAATAAAGATCAGAGCAGAAATCAGTGAAACAGAAACCAAAAAAACAATAGAACAAATCAACAAAACTAAGAGCTGGTTCTTTGAGAGAATTAATAAGATTGATAAACCCCTGGCCAGACTTATCAAAAAGAAAAGAGAAAGGACCCAAATAAATAAAATCATGAATGAAAGAGGAGAGATTACAACCAACCCCAAAGAAATACAAACAATTATAAGAACATATTATGAGCAACTATACGCCAGGAAATTTGACAATCTGGCAGAAGTAGATGCGTTCCTAGAGACATATAAACTACCACAACTGAGCCAGAAAGAAACAGAAAACCGGAACAGACTCATAACCAGTAAGGAGATTGAAGCTGGCATCAAAAATCTCCCAAAAAACAAGAGCCCAGGGCCAGGCGGCTTCCCAAGGGAATTTCCCCAAATATTTAAAGAATTAATTCCTATTCTGAAACTATTCCAAAAAATAGAAATGGAAGGAAAACTTCCAAACTCATTTTATGAGGTCAGAATTACCTTGATCCCAAAACCAGACAAGGATCCCATCAAAAAAGAGAATTATAGACCAATATCCTTGATGAACACAGATGCAAAAATTCTCACCAAAATACTAACCAATAGGATCCAACAGTACATTAAAAGAATTATTCATCAGGACACAGTGGGATTTATTCCAGGGCTGCAAGGTTGGTTCAACATCCACAAACCAATCAATGTGATACAATACAATAATAAAAGAAAGAACAAGAGGGGTACCTGGGTGGCTCAATTAGTTAGGCCTCTGCCTTTGGCTCAGGTCATGATCCCAGGGTCCTGGGATCAAACCCCATGTCGAGCTCTCTGCTCAGTGGAGAGCCTGCTTCCCTGCCCCCTGCCTGCCTCTCTGCCTACTTGTAATCTCTTTCTCTGTCAAATAAATAAATAAAATCTTAAAAAAAGAAAGAAAGAAAGAACAAGAACCATATGATACTCTCCATGGATATTGAAAAAGCATTTGACAAAGTACAGCATCCTTTCTTGATCAAAACACTTCAAAGTGTAGGGATTGAGGGTACATACTTCAATAACATCAAAGCCATCTATGAAAAACCCACCACAAATATCATTCTCAGTGGAGAAAAACTGAGAGCTTTTCCCCTAAGGTCAGGAACACATCAGGGATGTCCATTATCACCATTGATATTCAATATAGTACTAGAAGTCCTAGCCTCAGCAATCAGACAACAAAAAGAAATTAAAGGCATCCAAATTGGCAAAGGAAAAGTCAAACTATCACTCTTTGCAGATGATAAGATACTTTATGTGAACAACCCAAGACTCCACTCCAAATCTGCTAGAACTTGTACAAGAATTCTGTAAAGTGTCTGGATATAAAATCAATGCACAGAAATCATTTGCATTTCTATACACCAACAACAAGACAGAAGAAAGAGAAATTAAGGAGTCCAATCCCATTTACAATTGCACCCAAAACCATAAGATACCTAGGAATGAACCTAACCAAAGAGGCAAAGTATCTTTACTCAGAAAACTATAAAGTACTCATGAAAGAAATTGAGGAAGATTCAAAGAAATGGCAAAATGTTCCATGCTCACGGATTGGAAGAACAAATATTGTGACAATGTCTATGCTACCTAAAGCAATCTACATATTTAATGCAATCCCTTTCGAAATGCCATCAATTTTTTTTCAAAGAAATGGAACAAATCATCCTAAAACTTATATGGAACCAGAAAAGATCTCAATTAGCCAGAGGAATGTTGAAAAAGAAAGCCAAAGTTGGTGGCATCACAATTCCAGACTTCAAGCTCTATTATAAAGCTGCCATCATCAAGACAGTATGGTACTGGCACAAAACAGACACATAGATCAATGGAACAGAATAGAGAGCCCAGAAATAGACCCTCAACTCTATGGTCAACTAATCTTCAACAAAGCAGGAAAGCATGTCCAATGGAAACAAGACATCCTCTTCAACAAATGGTGTTGGGAAAATTGGATAGCCACATGCTGAAAAATGAAACTGGACCATTTCCTTACACCACACATGAAAATAGACTCAAAATGGATGAAGGACCTCAACGTGAGAAAGGAATCCATCCAAATCCTTGAGGAGAACACAGGCAGCAACCTCTTCCACCTCAGCTGCAGCAGTTTCTTCCTAGAAACATTGCCAAAGGCAAGGGAAGCAAGGGCAAAAATGAACTATTGGGACTTCATCAAGATCAAAAGCTTTTGCACAGCAAAGGAAACAGTCAACAAAACCAAAAGACAAGTGACAGAATGGGAGAAGATATTTGCAAATGACATATCAGATAAAGGACTAGTATCTAAAATCTATAGAACTTATCAAACTCAACACCCAAGAAACAAAGAATCCAATCAAGAAATGGTCAGAGGACCTGCACAGACATTTCTGCAAAGAAGACATCCAGAGGGCCAAAAGACACATGAAAAAGTGCTTCACATCACTCGGTATCAGGGAAATACAAATCAAAACCACAATGAGATACCACCTCACACTGGTCAGAATGGCTAAAATTAACAAGTCAGGAAATGACAGATGCTGGAGAGGATGCAGAGAAAGAGGAACCCTCCTCCACTGTTGGTGGGAATGCTAGCTGGTGCAGCCACTCTGGAAAACAGCATGGAGGTTCCTCAAAAAGTAGAAAATAGAGCTACCCTACGACCCAGGAATTGCAGTACTGGGTATTTATCCTAAAGATACAAATGTAGTGATCCAAAGGGGCATGTACACCCGAATGTTTATAGCAGCAATGTCCACAATAGCCCAACTATGGAAAGAACCTAGAGGTCCATCAACAGATGACTGGATAAAGAAGATGTGTATATATACAATGGAATATTATGCCACCATCAAAAGAAATGAAATCTTGCCATTTGCAACATATATGGAACAAGAGGGTATTATGCTGAGCAAAATAAGTCAATCAGAGAAAGACAATTATCATATGATCTCTGTGATGTGAGGAAGTTGAGAGGCAAAATGGGGGTTTGGGGGTAGGGAAGGAAAAAATGAAACAAGATGAGATCGGGAGGGACACAAACCATAAGAGACTCTTAATCTCACAAAACATACAGAGGATTGTGGGGGGCAGGGGTGAGTAGGGAGAGGGTGGTTGGGTTATGGACATTGGGGAGGGTATGTGCTATGCTGAATCCTGTGAAGTGTGTAAATCTGGCGATTCACAGACCTGTACCCCTGGGGCTAATAATACATTATATGTTAATAAAAAATAATTTTTTAAAATCTAAAGAAGCATAAAGCTTGATAAAATAGTCAGTTACAAAACACGTACACACTTTTTTCTTTGTTTCAGCTATAACTGAATGGAAAATACTTGAATTGCTGCCATTTGTGCTATTTATCAATATATGTATTTGTACAAACCTGTATGTATATGGGAAGTATTTGTATAGATATATATACACACACATGTATATTGGACTAAAAAGTCATAATGGACATGTGCATATAAACATATATGGACATATCTGTATATACATATATATATGTATATATACCCACACATACACACACACATGAACGTTTAGGAATAACTGTAATTAAAAGTGTGTGAGCTCGGAGGAGTCAAGATGGCAGAGAAGTAGCAGCTGAGACGACATCAGCCAGCAGGAGATCAGCTAGATCGCCTATCAAACCATTCCGAACACCTACAAATCCAACAGGAGATCGAAGAGAAGAAAAACAACAATTCTAG
>ML107444.1:152057-197220 GCA_003697995.1 Taxidea taxus jeffersonii | reverse complement strand
GAGATTTACATTGTTCAATGATCCATATTATATCAATACCAGTTAGAAAGTAAGACAGGTGATGATACAGTATCTTAGAAATCATTACTACTGTTCTAGAAATTCTGTTTATCCAAATTAACTGGAGTAGTGGCCACCATAAATATTAGCAAGCAAAATTCTACTCTAAGTATAGTTCAACTGGAAAGGAAAATGCAGTGTTAAAATAGATTATGTACAGAGTAGAAAGTGTTTATATAAATGGTGGGCGCTGCAGCTGGGTATCCTGACACTAGTAGTAGAGTGGTAAATTAGTCAAGGAACTTCATAATTAAACTTAATGTTTATTGATCAACAATGAATTGTTATTAGTTGACTCAATGGCAGGTGTATCAGAAGATGATAGTTTGGTGAATTTAAAGAGAATACAGACTTTACAAAAGGATGATGAATTGGCTATGAAATCTAAAGATGTTTTAATGTTATAGCCAGAGCTGATGATATTGTGTGGCTTCATACTATTAATGAAGAAAAATATCTAATCATAAAACAAGGGACAAAGTAATATAAACCTTCCCATCCCTTTCCTTATGAAAAACTGTTCATCCTTTTAGTCCCAACTCAGATGATTCCTCCTTTATGAAGCTTTCTCTTATTCACAGGAGCAAAAATACTACTTCTGTGACCCCAGAGTATGTGCATGTACTTCAAGTACTGCACTTCTTCTATTTTGTTTAAATACATTTTGTCTTGTTAGTTTTTCTAGTTATTAATATAATGGGAGTTCCACAGGACCTTGTCTTATTTAGTTTTGCAGTACTGGGCACATAACAGGTCCATAATAATGTATATTAAATGCATGTGTTTAGTCAATATATGAGAACAAGAAATGTTCATGGTGTCTATCGACACTTTAAAATTCCAAAGATAAATGGGCTCACAGGCAAAACAAATCTCACAGATCAGATTTCTGTTTACCAAAAATACCTGCTTGTCAGATTAAATTATTCAGGGATCATCAAAGACAAAACTCTAAGCAATCTTTTTTTTTTTTTTTTAAAGATTTAATTTATTTATTTGTCAGAGAGAGAGCAGGAGCGAGCACAGGCAGACAGAGTGGCAGGCAGAGGCAGAGGGAGAAGCAAGCTCCCTGCTGAGCAAGGAGCCCGATGTGGGACTCGATCCCAGGACGCTGGGATCATGACCTGAGCCGAAGGCAGCCACTTAACCAACTGAGCCACCCAGGCATCCCAAAACTCTAAGCAATCTTGAAGAGTTGGAGAACTCATCTATCAAAACTCAAGATGATAATGAATAAAAGAGCCAATAACAACTTTTTAATCTTTGATCAGATCCTACACCCAAAAATAGGCAAAGAAAACTTAGGGAACAAGGGAAAATCTGCATTAAAAAAATCTACATTTATGTTAATATTTAATTTGGAAATATGTAACTTTTCTCTTTGTATTTTAACAGGACAAGAGACACTGAAGAGAGAGAGACTACTGACTCTAAATTATTCTAAGTGTGCTCAGTTCCTCTCCCTGTGTCCTTGCCTGGCCACACTGATCACTGGTCATGTCACATGTTTTCCCCTTGAGGATAAAAAATATGTTATGGAGGGCAAATTTTAAAAATACCTCCATAACCAAAAGTGCCAGAAATACAAAATAAGAATTCAGACACTGAGGGTATTACTTGTGAGTGATATTAGTATAATTACTGTTTTATTGAATTATTTATCTAAAGCTGTTACAAAAAGTTTTTCTAAGCTTAATCTTATAAGTGCTATTTAAATATTTGCCCTTTTCAGTTTATAGATGAAACATCTGACTTGTCAAATGAAAAGACTTGATGGTTTTGCCAGCACAACGGCCTTGCCACCATCTTGGTGGTATATTTTACAGGAGAGAGGAGATAGGTTAGGCAAGGAGTTGGGGCCCTGGGATGACTTCTTGCTTCTGATATTGCCTTGGGCAGTTATTGGACCTTCATCTCAAAGTTCCATATACAAAATGATGATAATCAACTATTTCACAAGGCTGTTGTGTCAATGAAATTATGTGTGCAGAAGCACTTGGAATATGGAGAACCTATTTCCTTTTTTCACATGTGCTCCTCTGCAACACAAGTAGTGGTGATCTTTTTTTGTTTGCTTAGTCATTTCCTCCCACTTTTTTTTGGTGATAAAATAGAAGTAATGTAAAACTTACTGTCTTAACCATTTTTAAGTGTATAGTTCAATGTATTAAGTACATTAATATTGTTGTGCAACCATCACCACCATCCATCACCAGACCTCTTTTATTTTGCAAAATTGAAATTCTATACCCAATTAAACAATAACTTCCCATTCCTCACTTACTACTTCCTTGTTTGTTTGAGGTTTAAAATTCTAATGCTGCTCCCACCTAACACAAAATTCATCGTCAACCAAAATGTAACGATGATAATCTCAATTTTAGCTATTACCTTCATTGTTTTGGTCTTGGTAAGATAGTCAGAAGTGGTGAAGAAATACTGTAATGTAGTCTTTGCATGATAGGAGAAATTTACCACATGTAAAAAGGTTTAGTATTTTGCAAATTTCTGGGCATAATGACTTCCGGAAATGTATCCTAAAGAAAAAACAGGGGAGGTATACAGAGTTATCTGATGATGGGTACAAAATGTAACTAGATTTTCTAAATTCTCATCAATTGAAGATCAGTTTAAAAATCGATGGCATATACATACAATGAATATCATATAACCCCTAAATATCTCATTATAGAATAATACTTAAAATATGGGGGTATGGTCATACTATAGCATAAAGTTAAAAAAAATTTAGAAAACAGTATTATGATAGTACATCAATTATATATATATGTGTGTGTATATATATAAAACATATATATGAAAATCCTAGTAGGTATACAGAAAATGTTAGTGGTAATCTCTGGGTGACAGAATTATTAGTGATTTTAATTTCTTCTTTGCAATTTTTTATGTTTTGTAATGTTTTCAATGACTGTATATTACTTTTATAACCAGGAACAAAATGTAATTAAATAAAAACTCAGGCCTAGGCCACCTCCAAAGCAACCCCAGCAATGAACTCTGAAGTATTTCAGCTATGAACATTTTAAGTAATTGGAAATTGGGAGGACCATAAAAAGTGGTCACTGGGGGCTAGTATTTGAATGAAAAACCCAAAGAGCTTGTTTCGAATCATGTCGACTTTCACGTTACTAATATAATTAAAGCAAGTAAATCAGTTGGGCAACATGCCACTCACCCTTCAGACACACGTCACAGCTGTCTGCATGCTCACTATCTTCACCTTTCTCAATTTTCACAGTTTTTAATATGAATATCAATTCCCTTTTTTCATAAACCTAACCTATAAATGCCACAGCCCCTCTGAGGGATATCCCCAGGCTTCATTTTAGGCTCCACAAGAAAAGATGTAAAAGAGACCTTTCTTTTATAAAGTGATTCTATAATTCTGTCCAATATCCATCATTTTCAAGGCCAAGTAATCATATTTAATAGATCCTAAATTACATTCTGTCAGGCAAGGATTCCCTTGATGATATTAACCAGAGCAGCGGACTGACAGGCAGGGGCCTGAAAGTAAGATATTGTTCTACAAAGGGCTTAGGAGCTTTCCTTTGCAAGGCTTGACCTCACTAAGTTTGGGGTGGTGCAGGATCTGTGCCTTCACTGAAATCCTCAGTCTTCCCTGAGTTACCCACAAACCAACTCTGATTTCCTGTCTTAAAGTCACTTCTAAAATTAAATTACGTGGCTCATTTTTGACCCTTTCCTTTGAGGAAATTGCCATCATGAATTTATTTCTACAATACTTCACTAGCAAGACAGCTAGATGTAGTAGCATGTGCCTACTCTCTCTCCTTTTTATCTGCTTATAGGAAACCTGAAAGAGAAAGGCTGAGGGATGGGAGAAAGTTGGAGAGATGCCTTCATGCCTTGTGCTGTTTAAATGAGTGTTATAAATTGGAGATTGTTTTTGACATGAAAGATCATGATGCTGGAAAAGAGTACAGGGACAGATTTTCCTTTGAAAAAGGAGGAAATCTTGGATCAGGTTTTCATTAGGAGGGGAGTCCTCAGCCCTTTTTTGAACATCTCTATTTTTATTTTGTGGGTTTTACATCTCAAAGGTTTTGAAGAGTATGAAGGTAAAGAGTAAGCATTTACCCAAATTAAACAAAATTAAAGTTTTTTAAAAAGTTTGTTTATAACCAAAATTTGCTTTTTTGTAATCTGTACACCCAACATGGGGCTCAAACTCATGACCCTGAGGTCAAGATTTGTATGCTCTACTGACTGAGCCAGCCAGGTGCCCCAGAAAATTTAAGTTTTTAATGCTTCAGTTATTAAAACAGTTCAAGTACAAATCTTCATTCAAAATACAGGTTTTGCTGTGTGCCTGAGCCCTAGGGGCTTTATAAACCTTAACTCATTACATTTTACAAAGACTCTGTAACCTGCAGATGTATTTATTCCAGTTTTAGAGATGATGCCTACAAGTCAGCCATTTCTAAAATCAGTGTAGACCACTCTTAATTTTTGATGCTCTGTTTTCCCACATAGAATTGCTTGTTCTTGTTCTGGAAAAAAATAATCCCAACCCATTTGCTCCACACTTCAAGATGTATGGATCTTGAAATTCTTGCCTAAAGAAAACTGTGAGAACAGAAAAGGGTAGAGTAAGAAGGAGGAAATGATGGTGGTTAGTGTTTAACATTTTCAATGATAAGCATAACTCAGTAGAAGGAAAGCAAAAATATTAAACCATTATCAAGGTATTTGTCCTACGATATGGGACAAAAATACTTTACACAAAGTTACCAGTTCTGCCTGGTTTCTGGTCAGATTTCTCACTATTCTTTTTTCTAAGTTCTCAGGTTTCTGTGTCTTTCCTTTGCCCATCACTAATTCTTTTATTTTTACTCACAACTCTCCTTTATTTCTATCTTATTATCACCCTTTTCCTTATTTTTTCCCCCTATGCCTAAAAAAGAGAAAAGATAAGACAAAATCAACCTGGCTTTTGTGGTCTCCCTTTAAGTGCAATAAAACACAGGTGCGAAAATGGAAGGAACTGACTGGTTTCATGATCATTTCTTCCATCTTTCGTTATCATTAACTCCTCTTGCTACTGTCTTCCTTTTACTTCCTCCTTTCCAATAAGTCATTTCCTTCTTTTCAATAAATCACTATGGCTAAGATTTAAAGGCACTTTACCACATTCTGATACACTATAGCAGCTTAATTTTTATATCAGTCTAACCCAAATTGATTTCTCATTGACAGAGCTCAGCTGCTACCAACTTACCCACTGTGTTCAACAAATGGAAACTCTCAGTAAAACCTGTATTATCATTTATTTCCACTGTGGAAATATTAAACAAGCTGGAATGCAGTGATGTTTTTAGTTTTTTAAATCACAACACAATTATTAAGATGATAAAAATCTTACATTTTTCCCGGGGAATGAGGATGGATTTTAAAGCAAGTAATCATTTAGAATCTGACCATCAGTTCTCCAGTAGATTTTGGTCCATGTCGATGCATCTTGCCTGGACATGTTAATATAGTCTCTACGTTCTTCTCAGTGCTCTTATTATTAAAAAGAACATAGTGATACACTTTTATCTTTTAATGGGGTTATTTTAGTGGGTTTCTCTATTTTTAACTCCATTGAATAAACAATTACAGCTGTCTGTGTGTGTGTCACATTTTATATCTTTCAGAGAACTTTCATAGCATTATCTATCTAATCCTCATTAAAACAACAAACACTTGTTGGGTACTGTGATAGGTATTGTGGTCCAGATGAAAGCTCCTTTTTTGACAGCCTGGGGGAGAGATTATGGGAGAGATTATGTAATAATTCCAGACAGACTCATGATTATGGAATTTAATAATTGTACATATAAGGTACTACAGAGACACTGGGTACCTAATTATTAATCATACTGTTCTCTGATAGCATTTGTCACATTGTACTTTAACTTGATACATAGTATTTGTCAGTTTCTTCCACTAAATTTTGATAGAGAAGATGTCTTATGCACCTCTGCATTCCCATCATCAAACACAGGGCCTTGAGCATGATAACCAGTTACTCTTCAATGAATGATGAATAAAATGGATGGATATATATAAATAGATAGCTATACACATTTATTTTATATATTATAAACATATGTATAACTATATAGATACTATACATTGATTTATATGATATATACAAACATATATGTATAAATTATTATATATCACATATAGTGCATACATATATAATATTATCATGTATTATATATAATATCTATCTAACACATATATGTTTAAATTAAGAATTCTAGGAAAGAGGATCTTTTATGTAATATGGGAAAAGAGTTGTAGGTTTTTTTTTTAAAGAGTTTATTTAGTTTTTTGACAGAGAGACACAGTGAGAGAGGGAACACAAGCAGGGGGAGTGAGAGAGGGAGACGCATGCTTCCTGCTGAGGAGAGAGCAGATATGGGGTTTGAGCCCAGAATGTTGAGATCTTGACCTGAGTTGAAGGCAGACACGTTAATGACTGAGCCACCCAGGTGCCCCCAAGAGTTGTCTTTGAACTGTCTGTGTTAATACAAAGCCAATCTGTAATAGATTCCCATGTTAGTTTTGAAATCCTGATGATGTAACTGTGATAGTCAAGGTCAGACTTCTAAGACCAAATTCCCAAATTTCCCTCTAGTTTAAGGACTGAGAGCTTTCAAACCTTTCTCTTACTCTTGCTTTTCCTTTCCAACATGACTAAAATTATCTCATTTAGGAGTGTGTATCACCTTCCATCTTTGATTAATAAATACTTCTGACTAATTATGTGCCACATTCCTGGGGGAAAGGAAGAGCTATTTGAAATAGGAATTAAAGATGAACTCAAAACCTTCCTTTCTTGTCTGTAAGTTGCACAGAAAATACCGGGTCAAGTTTTGGACAGGGAGTCATTCCCTTCTTTTGCTCTTTGATATGTCATATTTGGAGAAATGTTGGGCTTTATGCAGTTTTACTTAAATACTGAGAGGTGCCTGGGTGCCTCAGTTGGTTGAGTATCTGCCTTTGGATCAGTTCATGATCCCAAGATCATGATCCCAGAGCTGGGATCAAGCCCCACATCAGGCTCCCAGGCTTCTCCCTCTCCTCTCCACTTCTGTTCTCTGTTGCTATCTCTGTCTATCTCAAATAAATAAATAAAATTTTTTTTAAAAATGCCAGAAGTAAGATGAGGATATTATTCCTTTTAGTGAAAATGCTGCCTAAAGAACTTTTTTGTTGTATGGCTTTTTATCTTGGTATAGTAGGAGAATACATTTTATCTTGGTATAGTAGGAGAATACATTATTTAGGACACATCAATTTAGTTGTAATACTTTCTTTGTTTCTGTTCCTCTTGTTCTGGCCCTTGGGCTCCTAACCTGCACTGATGGTTTTTTCTTATTCAGGAAGGGGGATTTAATGTGGGCCTTAATCATGGGGTCAATGAGGAGCCTCATGCCATCTCTGAGTGGGTCTTCTTTGTTGGCTTTACTAGGATGGCCTTTAGTCAGTTTTCTCTTGTTTTCCAGGGACTGGGTGCCCCATGGGAACATGACATCAGCTGCTGACCCTTTTTGCTGACCATGTGCCTACAATGATCCCACCAGTTGCCTCTAGTGAAGATCTTTACTTAACTGCCTGCTCTGGGTCTGCCTGCCCTAGACACGTGCTCCCTAGGTCTCAGGAGTCCACTGAGTCTTCTTTGACCTTTTCCCTTTGGGCTGATTTGTTACAGCCCCACTTCCTAGAATCACATCTCCTTTCATCTTCTGGCCATGATGACCTCCTGTGTGGAACTGCGACTCTCCCCAGACCCTGAACATTTCAATTTTTTCCAAATAGTTCCACCTTCTCAGTTTTACTGGTTGCCTCACTCAGTTTTTGTTTAGGACAGTAAGAGAAACTCAGATGCACTCCTCTGTTGGAAAAAGAGAGTTAACTAGCTTTCTTAGGGTCACCAAAATGATGACTTATGCAAAAACCATTTAACTGTACTCTGATAAGCATGAAGAAAGCTCCTCTGGATCATTTCATCCAGAAATTATTAAGACCAGGAATGTAGGACTGGGGACAAAAATCTCAGAAGGATTCCTTGTAGCCCTTGTTTATTATCAAACTCTCCCTTCAATGTATGTATTCCTTGACTGATAGATGAAAGTGGGAAAGAGGAGAAAGGTAGTCCTAGCTTACTTCTGCATTGTTTCTCATTTGCTCGCCATTGACCTTTGTACTTTGCTGCATTTCCCTATGTAGATCCTTGATATGCTGAAGATATCAGTATAGGCCCCAAACAAGACACAGAATGCTCACTTATTCAGGGCGTTTAAGGAAGAGGCTGTCTATAAGAGTGTAGACAGGTGTGAGGGAAACCAACAAATTCAGGGCTAGCCACAGTGGGAGTCTTCAACCAGCCATTGGCTTAAAGGGGTAGTGGGAAGAGCTACCAGAATCTTGAGAAGTATAGTGGGGACTATGTCCTTTTCCAGAGAAGGAAGGAGCTACTGCCAAGCCTTGGTGGCACAAGGAAGGACCTCTGACCTCACTCCGCCTCCTTCTCCTCCCATCCTCATGTCTCCTGTTCTATCTCTTGCTGGTGCTTCCCATTAGCCAAACCCAACCAGAAGGCACAGGGGATGGGAGCTGAGATGATGCAAAGCGCAGTCAGCCTCTCTCGGGACAGATCTGATTGGGGAGGTTGGAAAGAGCATCTGGCAGGCTGAGGCTGAAGATATCTGGCACATCTAGTAATTGATCCTCAGCTGGGGTTGCCTCTTTACACAGGAAGAGTGTTTTGATGTGGTGAGTGGAACATGTTTTTAAAGTCTCTTAGAAGCTTACATAGCCATGTTTTTCTATGAAAACTTTTTTTTTCTAAGATCCAGTAATATGTAAGTAGATTTCCTACAGCCTCAAGGTCTCTTTGGCTCTCTGGCTTCAGGTTTGTCTCCTAGTCCTTTAGCCTCCAGCATCTTGAGCCTGTGGAAGTTGTTCCCGTGGAAGCTTGCATTGGTGACAAAATCGTAGTTTTCTTTGATACCCCTTTTAGTTGTATTCCTTTCAGTGATGGATCAAACCACAAGCCAGATTCCTCTCTTCTCTTTGTCTAGAGATTAACCTTCTCTTTGAGACATGTCTGCTAAGTTTTGGAAGCCATATGGAGGGTTTCTCCCTTTTCTTTCACCGTAACACAGACACACACACACACACGCAATTGCACACACACACCAATTTGTGGATAATTTGAAAATGCAGAGTCTTGGTCTTCGGAGAGAGAAACAGATTCTCTGGTGGGGAACTGAGAGATTGCAGAGTTGGGTATGGGGCCCACCTAGATATAGCCTCTTCTGAGCTGCCACAGCTTTTTTTTTTTTTTTTAAGATTTTTTTTTTTAAAGATTTTATTTATTTGACAGAGAGACAGATCACAAGTGGGCAGAGAGGCAGACAGAGAGAGAGGAGAAGCAGGCTCCCTGGTGAGCAGAGAGCCCGATGTGGGGCTCGATCCCAGGACCGTGGGATCATGACCTGAGCCGAAAGCAGAGGCTTTAACCCACTGAGCCACCCAGGTGCCCCAAGCTGCCACAGCTTTTGATTCAGCATTTCTTCTGGAGTTGATTCCGTGAACTCATATACACCAGATCCAAAAGGGGCAGAGGAATGTGCTCTTGTGCTCTGGATATAGGCTCTGAAACAAATGCAAGGGTGGGGGCAATACTGAAAGCAAAGGATGTCCCTATTATTTGGTGCATAAAGTTCCTTAATTCTGTGTCAGTGGGAGTGTTTAGACTTTTCTAAAGGAGAGGCTTGGAGATGGTGCCCTCTGTGTTCCACTGCGCCCCGGTCTCTTGCCACAGTTGGAGAGGAGCTATAGCAGGGCCGCCTGGCTCTCCTTTAGATATCTGCATCTGGGAGGGACAAACTGAGCTGGGTGGGGTCACCCCGTGCATGGGGGGACACACCTAAAACCTCAGGAACAGGATGATTAAATCATAGGAGAAGATTAGCACTAATGCTGATGCCTCAGAGGGGGTTCTGGTGAGAAATGCTTTGTAACCCGCTCCCGTCCTGAGAGCTTGGAGAAGCTGTCTTCCCAGACTGAACAACAGTGTAAGGTTCTCAAACTATGAAACCCTGGGTTCTATGGCATGTGCTAAGCAGCATGTTTCCCATGGCTCTGGCGGCTAATGTTTTTTGCTCTCTTGGTCTGTGGGGTTTGGTGTTCATTTCTCTTAGACTTAGGGTGACCAACTCATCTGGGTTTGAGTGAGACTTTCTCCGTTTTAGCACTGGAAGTCTGGTGTTCCTAGAATCCCTTCATTGATCACCTGAATTGGAATCTTCTGTCTGTGTGATGTATGTGTTTGGGGGTTCTGAACTGTGGGCGTCACATACCTGAGAGTCAGGACCCACAGAGGTCAGATCTCCTCTGGGAGTGTGGCTGCAATATCACGTCCTTCTTCACCAGGTTCGCAGGGACTGTACACCAGATATACTCAGTCCTGTGCCACAGAGCACTTTGGGTGTTGTTGGTGAGCTGAGGTCCACGTGTAACAGTACATGTTAAAGCTTTTTGGAGATTATAAAGCACTATTCAGACATAATTATTTTGGCCACATCATGATTTCCTCATTGATAATCCCTGACCCTGAGCACATGTGGATCTTCCAACTTTGGGAGACAGAAGGCACTAATGAATATTATTAATTTAGTATATTAAATAATAATTCAATACATTTATTAACAATTTAATATATTAAAAATAATCAATATTAAGTACTTCCTGTGCCCATTGAACGTTGTGCTAAGTACTTTATATACATCATTGCTTTTAATCCTTCTAAAAATTCCATGAAATAGTTACTATTATTCTCCATTGCCCCTAAAGTTAATTTCCTTAATGCAAGAGTCTGTTCTCTTTTGGTGTAGACTCAGTGCTGATGAAAGCAGGTAAGCCTGCGTATGTTGCTTGGGCTGGTTCTCAGAGTGGGCCTGCTATTTTGCATCTGAACAGAAATCTCCTGTGAAGACTTCGAGCTGGTCAACCCTTGGACTGGGTGAAGTCCAACCTCCCCTCCCCCCCGGGGGCCTTGCTCAGACCTTGAGGTCTGCAGGTTTAATTTAGAGCTGTCTTGAGCCATTTGGCCCATTCCAGCATCCCAAAAGGCCTAGGAGAATGGAGAAATGGAGAATGGAGAAATGGAGAATGGAGAAAAGGCCTAGGAGAATACCTCCACTGTATTATGTACATTTGAAAGCTCATATATATGTCCTTAGTAACTAAAAGAGTTTGCAGATAAAGTCAACAAAGTTGTTGTGTAGACGTGATAAAAAATAATTTTCTGAAATACATTTATACGCAACACATAAAACATATAACCTATCCTCTTACTATATTTCATTCAATTTTTATTTATGATCAAGTTTAAAATTTTATCCAAGTATTCATTTTTACTTTCCGTTGGATTAAATGTATTTTTTAAAATGCAAGGCTGAAGTTCATTCTTACCAATTCAGCCTTTACCTGTTAGATTTATTAAAGTCCATGGATTATCCATGATGTATTTGAGATAAGAATTAAATCATGATGTTAAACCAGTTTCCACCTATCAAGAGAGGTTGTTTTCTCAGGGCACTTGGATACCACATTCAAGGCACCAACTTGCTCATACAAGGAATCTGAAGGAACATCTTTCACTTCATGACAACAGGTAAGTTTGAATTATGTTATCCAAAGGAGAAATTTCTCCTCATTAGTCAAAGTGCCCAAAGCTTTAAAGAAACCAATTTTCCATCTATTTAAGGACTTTTGTGTTTACATTTAATACCTTTCGATGAAAATTTCTTACCCACACAAAGTAGTTTAAAAAAAAAATTACAGGGCGCCTGGGTGGCTCAGTGGGTTAAAGCCTCTGCCTTCAGCTCAGGTCATGATCTCAGGGTCCTGGGATCCAGGCCCGCATCGGGCTCTCTGCTCAGCGGGGAGCCTGCTTCGTCCTCTCTCTGCCTGCCTCTCTGCCTACTTGTGATCTCTGTCTCTGTCAAATAAATAAAATCTTAAAAAAAAAAAAAAATTACAGGGGTGCCTGGGTGGCTCAGTGGGTTAAGCCTCTGCCTTCGGCGCACGCAGGTCATGATCTCAGGGTCCTGGGATCGAGCCCCACATCGGGCTCTCTGCTCGGCGGGGACCCTGCTTCTCCCTCTCTCTCTGCCTTCCTCTGCCTACTCTCTGTCAAGTGAATAAATAAAATCTTAAAACAAAAATTACAGTATTTCTTCCTAAATGTTGTTAAAACACCTTCTTAGACAAATGGATTATAAGTCTGGGCCAAAACTTTGTTTCGAGCTAGCCACAAGGGATGAAACCTTTAAGTGCACTGATTCAAGATTCTCTTTAGGGATTTTATAAGAAAAGTGAATGGTTAATCATTGTTAAACTAGATACAAAGAAAAATCATGTCTGGTTAAAGATTATTAGACTGGCCAGTCAGCTGGGTGGGTAACCCTGGCTTCCCAGAAGTCCTTAATCTTATTTAGGTCTACTAGAGAATTGCTCAAGCATTTTAACAGCAATGCCAGTTATATCCCAGAGGAGGTTATGAATTATATCATGCAAAAAGTTCTGCCCTACACCAGGTTTGGGACAGTTTTTATTCTCAATGTGAATATAACTTATGTGCTAAAACCTTATCAGTTTTTTGTTCTAAAGTAATGAATGGTTTTTTCCTTAAAATTTGATTTCAGGTGGTAAGCCCTTTTGGAATAAAACTATTTCTTACCTGAAAAGAGTGTTGTAAGCTTTGAAAAACATGAAAGTTAGACAAATGCAACACTTTGAAGAAACGGTAAGATTTCATAATGGAAATAGCACTAATGTAAGCTACCAATGTGATCTGAAAACAAGCCAGCAGTGTCTAGATCTACCTACCAATTTATAAGAATTACATGATAGACTATACCATGAAGGGGTGGTAATATCCATACCATGGGAAATTCTGTAAGACTCCAGATGTTTTCTTCAATAAGCACATTGCAGGGAGTAGGAGGTGGGGTGAGAGGAAGAAAGGAATCTATTAAAAAAATACTTAGAAGACTTACCAACTATTACAACATGTAGACCTCATTTGCATCCTGATTCAAACAAACTACAAAAGAAAATAATGACACTCATGAAGCAGCTGAAGATTTGAACTCTTACTAGAAATGTAATGATATTAAGAGATTATTGTTAATTTTTAAATTGTGACAATGGTAATGAATTTATAAAAAATCAACTTTATGGTTTAGAAGTATACAGTGAAAAGTTTATAGATGAAAGGTATGCCTGGGATTTGCTTCAAGATAGTACAAGAGGAAGAGAAGTGGGCGGAGGGTGAAATATGGTCAGCCTGAGTTGGCAATTACTGAAACGAGGTGGTGAGTATATAAAAGTTCATCACACTCTGCCTACTTTTGGCATATGTTAGTAACTTTTCCTTCTTCTTCCTTTGCACCCTCTTCTTCCACTTTCCCCTTTTCTTTTTCTTCTTTTCCATGTTTCTCCCAAGAAAGAATTCTTTGGTTTGGCCTGCAATAAGCTTGAAATAAAACTCCAATGTATCTTATAATCAATTTGTCTAGGAACTTGCTTTCTTTACTTTTTTCATCACATGAAAAAGAACTAAATTATTCATTGGCACATAATAAAAAACAGGAATTTTGGAGTTTCAAGTTCAGCCACTCATGGTATGTACTTGGAACCTTGGAAGGAGTGGGTGGAGGAAAAAATATGGAGAGAGAGGACCCCTACAGCAAGGCCAGACATGGGGACTCTGGAGAGACACGACTGGGGAGAAATTCTTATGCCTAACATTCAACTCGATATTCTTTCCTGAGCTGCATTATTACTACTGTTCTCCCCTATCCTAGCAAATGACAACCCCATCTTTCTACTGGCACAGAACAAAACATTGTTTTTTCTGGTTTTTAATAGAGATTTTATTTATGTATTTATTTGGAAGAGAGAGGGAGAGAGAGCGCTGGAGAGAGAGGTTGAGGGAGAGGGAGAGGGAGAGAGAATCCCAAGCAGACTCTATGCTCAGCGTACCATACAACATGGGGTCAATCCCATGACCCTAAGACCATGAACTGAGCTGAAATCAAGAGTCAGACACCCAACCAACTGAGCCATCCAGGTGCCCCCAAACTTTGGTTTTATCCTTGCTTCCTCTCATTCTTTTACATCTACATTTGATTCATCTGCAAACCCTATTGGCAGATCTTCAATATAGGCCCATAACCTAGATATACTCCTTATCACCACACTGCTGGCCAGTAGTCCAAGTCACCAGCTCTAACCTACGTAGTTGTAATAGCTTCCAAAGTCATCATTCAGCTTCTACCTTTGCCTCTCTCAGTCTCCTCCCATCCCAGGAGCCAGACAGATGATCTTTCTAAAGCAAGTCAGGTTCTAGTACTCCTCTATTCCAAAGCCGGCAATAGCTTCCTAACTCACTCTGGGTAAAAGTCAACTGTCACACTGACCTACTGGCCTGCATAACCCATTTCCAATCCCTCTGATCACATTTTGGCTCTTTCCTCATTTATTCCCTGTGGAGGCCGAAAAAAATTAAGGCCATCCCACCTCAAGTTTAGTGTTAGCGTAAGTGCAGCCATCTTAACTTCGACAGCCATCTTAGGCCTCTGTGACCCAACCTCAGTTCTAGGGATTGTTTGCCATACTTTAGTTCCAGGAAGCTTTAGAAAAAAACTGGCAACACCCCCCGGCGGCAACTGCTAATCAGTTCACTGTCGGACGTGTTTGAAATTTCCCTGCGCGCGCCCCGCCCCCTCCCCCCCAGCCTCTTGTGATGACACATAAAAACCCCTGCCTTAACTAGACTCGGGGTCCAAGTCCCTACTCCGCTGTGTCGGGTATACTTGGGCCCAAGCTTAAGCTTGTCAAATAAGCCCTCGTGTGATTGCATCGGTGTTGGCTCCTTGGTGGTCTCTAAAACTTGGCCATTACATTCCCATTGTCATCACACTGGCCTCAGCCTCTTCCTCCATCAGGGACTGTGCATTTGCTGCTCCCTCTGCCTGGGACATCCTTCCCCCAGATACGAACATAGTTCCTCCAGCACCTCCTCTACTCAATGCAAAGTCTCCTCACTGAAGCCTGCTTGGATCATATATTTTAAAAATCAACTCTCCTCCTAGGACTCAGCTTCCCTTTTCTCTGCCTTATTTTTCTCTGAGCACTGACACTCCATGGTGTCTTACTTATTGTACCTGTTGTCTGAATGTTTCCCCTGGAATGTAGTCTCCACACGAGCAGAGATTTTTGTCTCTTTTACTTGCTGTTGAATCCCTGGAGTCCAAGCAGGGTGCAGTCTATAGTAGGTGCTCAGTAACTATTTGTTAAATGAATGAATTCCCAAAGCGAATCACATCTGGCATGTACAACCTTCTTGCATGAGTAGTGCTTTGTGGTTGGAGGCAAAGTGGCCGAGCGCAGAGGAGACAGGGCCATGGTTTCGGATGCTGAGATACCGAGCTGGGGAATACCAAGAGCTCAGTGGGAACAGACATTTCAAGTGAGAGGTAACAATGGAACTTGAGGCCCTGGGAAGGACCTTTGTGACCTTTCCCACAATAGCTTGAAATGTTTTATTTGGATATTTTTAAATAGAGGCAGCCATAAAAATTTGGAAAGACTTGGAAACATTTGGTTATTTTAATAAAATTTAAAGTTACATTTTGAAGAAAGAGATACTTTCTAATACTGGACGTTTATGCATCTGGTATTTTTGCAATTTGTTTAAATATTTGATATTAGACATCTGGCACCTTAAACAGGACAATCAAAGACAATCAAAGCTCTCCATTGGAGACATGCCAGGCACAAAACACAACCTGTAGCGCTGAAGCTGTGGGGGGTTGGGGGGGCAGGTTGGGAGGGGCACAGCTGGTGCCCTGGCCACTTCTTTGGGGCCCTGACAGTGGACAGGGTACACTAGAGCAGGACACTGGTGAGGAAAGTGGAGGAGGCTGTGGTCTGAGGCACAGCCTGCCCTAGAATCAGGCTCATTTTAGGTTGGCCCAGTTGGCCTGCAGTGACCACACTATCACAGGACTTATAGAAAGACATGGTTATTTTAATTGGCACTAAGACAAAGATAAAAATGTAAGTGGAGGGATGCCTGGGTGGAGCAGTTGGTTAAGCGGCTGCCTTCGGCTCAGGTCATGATCCCAGCATCCTGGGATCGAGTCCCACATCCGGCTCCTTGCTCAGCAGGGAGCCTGCTTCTCCCTCTGCCTCTGCCTGCCACTCTGTCTGCCTGTGCTTGCTCCTGCTCTCTCTCTGATAAATAAATAAAGTATTAAAAAAAATGTAAGTGGAAAAGAAGAGCCTCTCTAATACATAAGCAGAAACAGGACGTGCCCCTGCCCTCCCTCTAGCCCCTTGTTAATCTCTCATCCAGGCAAAATCCGGTGTCTCCCTGTCCAGCCACCTTTCAACCCAGACATCACCATGCTCAAGGTTGTTCCTCGCTTCCACATAGGGGGACATGGAGGGAGGGCCTGAATTCAGTCGCTCAGCGGTTTCACCCAGATTCCATGATACCCTGAACGTATCCAATGGTGCTCGTGTATTCAGGAGGAACTCTGATGATGCTAAGACCTGGCTGGAAGCTTGCCAGAGGGCTCAGTGAGATCCCTGGCATGTCTGTACAGAAGTCTGGGAGGCGGGATGGGCAGAGAAGAAAAATCGCCTTTTAGCTCGGGGCAGCACTGGTCTGGAGCTCAAATGAAATTTGTAGGAAGGGCTCCTCAGGATCTCTAGCAATAGTGGAGATGAGGCTGTTAGGTAGCCAGGAGGCACCACTGGGCTTTGGCCAAGCTTGAAGAGAAGTCAGAGGACAAGCTGCAAGCAGCAGGAGCAGCAGACCTTAGTCAGGCAACAGCAACTGGGAGGGTTCATGATAAGGTCCTACAGACCAGGGAGCTTGGGGATGTCATGCTTGAGACTCCTGACTCCATCTACCATGAGAATGCTAAGTTTCGTGATGACAACCCAACCCCACGTATATTCATGTATTCAGATGCCATCTGGAAGAGGAGCCAGGAAGGGGGTTGGAAGACAGGGGAGTCACCAAGTACCTTATCTGGAACAGTGGAACATCAAACAAAGGGACTCTAAATGGTGTGTCAGGTCAAGGTTTAAGCCAGTTTGGCTTTTAGTTATTTTTCTCCTTGCTACTCAGCAGTTGAAAGTTGACAAAAGATGTTTGTCTAGTTGTCTAAAAATACCAATTTTCTTTTCACTTGTCTGATAAGAAGAGTGAGCAAATTACAACCTCATAACATGTACATGATTGTTGATAACGCTGCGTGTAGTTAGCTTTCTATATTCTGGCTCTTTTGGGACAGTGGAAAGAGGGTAGGCTATAGCCCCACATAGATCTAGGTTTGAGTCTGGCCCTTGCCTTCTGCTTCCTCTCTGCGGGAAGTTGAGTGACTTACTTAACACCTCTAAGTCATGGTTGTCTGTAGAATGGATTTAATGCTGCAGACCAGAGTCTTGTTCTGGAATTCAATGGCATCTGAATGTAGAATCGCCAGTGCAGGGCTAGTCATGTGGTAAATGCTCAACCAATGTCGATTTTCTTTTCTTCCCACACTGAATAATTTGCAATTGACAAACAAATGACAAATTGTTTTTTAGTTAATTTGCTCCAATTAACTACTGATAAATTGACCTTAGTGTTTGAGGGGACCATCCAAATTAAAATATTGACAACATTAAGACAGTTTTAACTTTAGAACAGTTCCAACTATGACCTGTAGATGTCTCTGTGAATCTTCCTCTGTACCCAGTTACTACTAAAGGCACAGAAGACAGCTCAGCCATTTGTGTTAATGATTATTCATAAAGCACAGTGGTTGGTGTGTGAGAAGGGAGAGCACCGGTCCTCTTCTAGCCACTTAATTTCCTCTGTCTCCCACCACAGGGTGAAATGAGGCTTTCCTCAAATCCTATACAGTGGGAGTATAACTACAGAGCAAGGGACTCTGGGTGCAACGGCCAAGTTCTTGGGGTCCTTCTGATGATCACTCCCCTCCCCCACCACCTACCTCATCCAGGGAGCTTAGGGCAAACAGCTACTTACAGATGTCATGTGGAGCATTTTCCCCAGGAAGTTAATATTTTCCATGGGACATGATTTTATTTGCTTGTTGATTTAGGTAACACCACTTGAATAAAGAAGGGCTTTGGCCATGTCTCCTGTTTGGGACAAAACATTTAGATTTTGTTTCAATAGACCCAAACAACTCAAAGCACAAGAGCTAACCATTGAAAGGAGAGGGGAAGAGGATTTAATAAATCATTTGCACAACATATGTGTGTGTGTGTGTGTGTATATATATGTATATATATATATATATATATATATATAATTTTTAAAAGTAGGCACCACACCCAGTGTGGAGCCTAATGTGGGACTTAAACTAATGACCCTGAGATCAAGACCTGACCTGAACTGGGATCAAGAGTCAGACACTTAACTGACTGAGCCACCAGATGGCTCTGCATAATATTTTTAAATGACATTTCTCCTCCCTGAAAATAGGATTCCTTAGAACCTTAGGAAATGGATATAAATACCTGTTCTGGATTGATGGCTCTGGCCTCTCCTAGACTATATTTTATGTGGTATAAGAAGCTTCTGGTGACTAATGGAAATGGGACAGTTGTGGATGAGTCAAGAGAAGAGAGGTTTTCTCTCCCATCTGCATTCTATTTCATTTTGAAAAAGATGAAATAAAGATTTGTTTTATTTTAGGATTTGGGCTCTGTACTTTTTTTCCTGACAAATGATTGAGACAATTTGAGCAGAAGCAAGTTTGGCATTTGACTTTCTGGATTTCCTCCATCACTTTTCGTCTTCTCCTCAGTCCCCTGGAGCTTAGGACTATCTGGTCTTCTTGAGCAGACCTGAAGAGACTGAAGAGACTGTAAGCCAGGCTTCTTTCCTCATGAAGTCCCAGGCATCTGCTTTGTTATGCCCTGCCCTTAGTCTATGCACGCGGTAGTGGCCATGGAGGGATTCATAGAGAAGGAAAGTGACATGGTGTCTGTGGTTCCATTTGTCCTGGATGGAGGATGGTCTCCTCTCCCTTGGAGATGTGAGTGGAAGCCATTAGCCCCAGGGGGTTTGTTGGGGCTGAGGTACCTGAAGTCAGTCAGTGCAGGAGAGGGAAAGAGACATAATGCTTGAAAGTGTAATGAAGTAATAGGATGTTTGATCAGGTTGGAATGCTGGAGCCAAGGGAAGGCAGAGCCTGGAATCAGTCACAGCTGTACGTGGGCTTGGCTGGGGCTGGTTCTCCGTAGGTGTCCTGGTGCTGGTAACCATGTGTTCTGGTCTGCTCTGGGTACTCCTGGGTTATGCCTGTTGCCCAGGGCAGTTATCCATAGCTCTCCCCTTCAGTTCTGATTTAGATGATCAATTGCATTGTCAGCCTGCCTGCTCACCTCCCTAGATATCTCATCAGCATTCCACAGCATTCCTGTGCTTGTCAGTACATAAAACATAAAAATAAAGTTTTTAAGGTACCAAGAAACTAGTTTAGAACAGGGCAAGGGTTTTCCTTGAGAGGTAGGCTTCCTAGTTCCTACTATGTGTTCAGTTTTTGTTTTTTTTAAAGATTTTTTTTTTGGAAGATTTTATTTATTTATTTGACAGAGATCACAAGTAGGCAGAAAGGCAGGCAGAGAGAGAGGAGGAAGCAGGCTCCCTGATGAGCAGAGAGCCTGATGCGGAGCTCGATCCCAGAACCCTGAGATCATGACCTGAGCCAAAGGCAGAGGCTTAACCCACTGAGACACCCAGGTGCCCCTATGTGTTCAGTTTTAATCATATCTAGATTTCTTTTGATCCCTCTTTTTCTTTTTTCCTTTAGGCTAAAAGGGGTAGTTTTTAAAATCAGTATTATACTACAAATTTCTTTTTTACTAAAACACATATTTAATTATTTCTCCATTAGTGGAGAGTCAGGATGCTTCCAGGCTATGTCCACTACAAACAACACATGCACATATATTCTTCTGATTTACTGTATTTACTTACTCATCTGTAAAAGAGATATTGTAGGGATTGGTGGGGGGATTAAATGAGGTAATTGGTTTTTTTTTCCTTTTGAATTAGTGTTTTTGTTTTTTTTTAAATTAAATTTAATTTTTTCATGTTCCAAGATTCATTGTTTATGCATCAACTCAGGGCTCCATGCAATATGTGCCCTCCTTAATACCCACCACCAGGCTCACCCAACCCCCTCCCTCCCTCCCCTCCAAATGAGATAATTGTTATAAAAGCACTTAAAAATAGTACCTGGCACAGAGTAAATGTTTAATAAAATTGGCTGTCATTCTTATTTAAATATTGATTTCATAAATCATTTTTCCTTCTCTTGGAGAGGTTCATCCCTAGGCCTTCTGACTAGAAGTGGAAATAGTGACACTATGTGCTTTCAAGGCATAGGCAGGACCATGGGATGTCTACATAAAATGCCCTCTAAAGCTTCACTCAGAACCTCAATGAGGGTTCCCAGTGAGGCCCCCAAAGTTCATGTGGCTACGCTCCCCCTCACCTCCCAATTTCAAAGTGGCTCTGATGATTTATTCATTTCTGCTGGGGCCAAAATACATTTGAATGTTGTCATTGAGATGTTGGACTTTTCTCTCATCTCTAAAGTATAAACTTCAAAATGCCTACGGATGTGGGTGGGAGGGGCAGGAGGATGAGTGTGCTCCTTGCAAAGGCTACTGAGCAGAATGAGACTGAAGGAGGTGGGCCTGCCACTCCTGTGACAGGTTTGTTTGGAGGGACTCCTGTAAAGACTGGGGTGGGAAGTGGCAGGGTAAAGAGGTGCCTCAGCTTTTATGTTTGGAATATGTTCTTCAGATGTTCTTCCCAGTCAGCAGTTACCAGTGTGACAAAGGAACAGCTGTCTGACTCAAAGAAAGGTGACCTCCTGTCCCCTGATACCTCTCTCTGCAGTCCAGGGCTTCCAAAAGGAGCCATCTCTGGATGCAAACTGACTTTTTCTGTGCTGCTTTTTTAAAAACTTTGAACAGTGTGGCAAAAGATTTTTAAAAAAGGAAACTTTTGCTCCAAATGAACAAAGTTTCCCAGAAGAAAAAAGATCTAAATAGCTTCTCCGACACCTGTCCTGGTAAGGCACAGAGAGGACATGACTTCACATGAGAAAGCTTATCAAATAAAAACTGCTTGTCAGAATTTTCTCTCTAGTTTCCACCCTATAGAGCCCCATATGCTCTCTCCCCACTGACCAAAACCAAAAAGCAGTAAGACAAACTAACTCAAAGCAGGGTGGGTAGGACTGAGGGCTTATGGAGCTATTAAAAACTAAGGAAAGGTGGGGCGCCTGGGTGGTTCAGTCAGTTAAGTATCTGCCTTTGGCTCGGTCATGAGTGATCCTAGGGTCCTGGGATCAAGTCCTGTATTGGGCTCTTTGTTCATCAGGGAGCCTGCATCTCCCTCTGCCTGCTGCACACACTCTCTCTCTCTCTGACAAATGAATAAATTGAATCTTAAAACAAAAAGAAAAACAAAAAACACCTCAGGGAAGATGCTGATTTTACCTAACAAAGAAACTAAGTATTACGGTTAAAGTCACACATCTAGAAGCGGTGGGAATATTTAAACAAAGAAGAACCAATGTATTTGTTGTGCAGTGGGGAGACATATTTGCTCTGTCATTTGACCTGGCAGACAGTTCTGAAAGGTTCTGAAAAGTGGAAGCCAGGCTTGGTGCCCCATCAAACCAAAGCCACAGGCCCTCTTACATCATAGTGTAGGAATCAACAAAGGAATTAGCTTGGTTAGGCAGGGATAAAGACCATGCAGAGAGAGGGAAAGATCAGAGGCTGCTGGGGGACAGGTGTAGGTACAACATTTACAACTACTGTTCCATCAATCCCCCTCCCACACCCACTAATGAAAATTGCCAGCAATTTTTTTAGAGCTCCCCATGCGATCGTGCTGTGCAAGAGTTGAGCATCCTGAACTAGCTTTAGTAGGATTCTATTCCTTGCCACCTTACAATTCCTCACTCTTCCTGGCCCCTTGTCCTTTCTACGATAGCTTACTGCTTTCCTAAGCATAGAAATACAGCCACTAATCCAGGAGCAAGATAACGAAGAAAAGGGGAATGCAAAGAAGGAACCTGGTATGATGGCTTATCTCCTCCCAGACCAACTGAACTGACAGTTTTTTTTTTTTTTTTTGCAGATATTTTTGTTCAGCACTATCAGAGTTTGCTGAAGGAATGGTGATTATCTTCTCTTGGATATTTGCGAAGAGTCTCTATTGCCACCTGCGAGCAGGACTCTCTTTTTGGAGCATTCTTCAGAAAATCTTTATTAATCCTTAATGCTCTAGAAATGTTAATTCATCATTTTATTTTATTTTATCTTATCTTATTTTATTTTATATAGAAAGAGCATGAGCCAGAGGGGCAGGGAGAGAGGGAGGGGGAATCTCAAGCAGACTCCATGCTAAGTGTGAAGCCCAGCGTGGGGCCCAATCTCAAGACCTTGAGATCACAACCTTAGCTGAAACCAAGAGTCAGACGCTCAACCAACTGCGCCACTTAGGTGCCCCATGAATTTGTCTTTAAAAAAATATTTAGGGGTGCCTGGGTGGCTCAGTCAGTTAAGTGGCTGCCTTTGGCTTGGGTCATGCATGATCCCAGGTTCCTGGGATCAAGCCCCACATCAGGCTCTCTGCTGAATGGAGAGTCTGCTTATCCCTCTCCCTCTGCCTGCCACTCTGCCTTCTTGTACTCTCTCCCTCTCTCTCTCTCTCTCTCTCTGTCAAAATAAATAAAATCTTTAAAAAAATATTAAAAAAGAAGTGCAGTGAAGTATCAAGTCTGACCTTAAGGTTGGTGTAGGGGCTTAGAGTGTGTGCTCACCGTCTTGGTGACACTCAGGCAAAACATATTTAACAGCTGCAAAGAAACAAAGAAGAGAAGGTTAGAAGGTCATAAGTGAGCAGAAGCTATTAGTGGTTTTGTTCCTTTTGTTACTTCTATCAATTAAAAAACTCTTTTCAGGCAAAAAACCTTCTTTTCTTGGTAGGATAAAAGTACAGCAGCCACATTCCAAACAAAGTGTTCTAAAATAATAATAACACTAATGATAATGATAGTAGTAGTAGTAGTAGTAGTAGTAGTAAACACAGTGAAGCACAAACCATTAGAAAGCCATCCTTATGCTACTGACCCATACTTTGCTTTGAATTGGACATTTTATGATTCAGGGGATGATTAGGTGGTTTGTAAATTTTCCAGGTCTTTGTTGTGATGGGCTGTGGAACAGAAAGTGATCTATCCAAGTCGAGACCAGTACAGGTCTTACATGTGAAGGTGAAGGATCCTTTGGCTTTTAAAGATGAGAGGACGAGCATAGGAGAGTCTAGGTTCATTCCACTATCCATTGAGGATGGTAGCAAAATACTTGTTAGTAGGGGAAGTTGGAAAATTTGAATCTTCAAATTTGAAGTGTGATTTCAATTTTTGGTGTCTTATCAGATACCTGGTGAACATACCAATGAGGATAAGGGAATGTCACTTGTTCAAAATATTATTCATGTGCTCAGCACTGAAGATAAGGTAACCCCTACCTTCATGGTCTATTTTATTCTCCCCATGCTTCATTCTTTTTTTTTTATTAAGATTTAATTAATTTATTTAAGAGAGAGAGTGAAAGAGAGCATGAGACAGGAGAAGATTAGAGGGAGAAGCAGACTCCTCATGGAGCTAGGAGCCTGATGTGGGACTTGATCCCAGGACTCCAGGATCATGAGCTGAGCTGAAGGCATCGCCTAACCAGCTGAGCCACCCAGGCACCCTCCATGCTTCATTCTTTAGGACAATATTCAGATATATTTTTTAGAACAAACCTTCTACACCTGAGGTTGTTCTATCACTTACATGGCTTGATATGGAGCTACTAAGAGCTCTGAGGATACCCCACGCCAACCATGTATTCAGGAATACATCAACTTCACCAAGTATCCAAAGATATGCTGATGTTCCTGTTCAGAATATTGAATCTAAGGTTCATGATAGAACTTTCCATCTGGAAGAAAAGCTTAAGTCATAATTAGGTCTCTTCTGTAGTTAAAACAAGCCAAAATTAATATCAACATATAAGGTTATCAGTGTCCATGCTAATAGTGCTATAGTATATAAAATTTACATTAGTCACATTACTTTTCTCACTCATGGCCTATGAAATTTAAATGTAAATATCAAGTAAAAAAAAAACAAACAAACAAACAACCACAAGAAACAACCAACCAGGTTTCTGTCACTACAAGCTAAGAAATAGTAAGAAATCAAACCAATGCATATCTGGAAAAATCAACTTGCTGGCTTTTAGAATCCACAACTAACACTGAGCCAAAGAGGCTAGTGTGACATTTCAGCATGCTATAAAGATCGTTACATTTAATATCTGGGAGTGGTGCACAGCTATGGGCGGAAGGAGGAGGGGAAAGAGTTTAGGGAGAATGGAGAACAGCAATTATAGTCCTTTATCAAGTCAGGGGAAACCAAATAGAATGCAGGGCCACTTTTCCAACCTTAACCTGTCAACTTAGAAGAAATTTGCCTTGCCAGTGTTTCAAGAACATTGCTTAAGATGGTGGCTTCTTTATTTATTTCTTGGATTTATGGATCGACATTCCTCAGGTGGACTCTCTGCTAAAATTTAAACATGGTTTAGATCTCTTCCCGTCATCATCGCCTACCTTAAACGAGAGCCGTGTTGTCCTGCTGTGTGTTAACAATGGTGTTTGTAACCCCATTTGATACATACATTTATTGTTGCATATTAATTCATCTTTTTTTTTCTTGAGAGAAAAAAGACAACAATTTTCAGGTGGACGCGATGTGTTCTTTCTTATTCTGTATTGTGTTTTTCCCTGTGTTCCCTGCTCAGCCTCTTGGGGGAGATTATTTTCCTTTCTCATCACTGTGTTTCCTTCTCAGCCTTTCTGGCTGCTCATCTGGGCTGTTTTCCACCTTACAAATCTTCAAACAACTCACAAATTCAAACTTCTCTGGTCACGATTTTGAAATCACAAATTAAATGGTTTTGTCAGCTCAATAAACTTTATTCACTTAAAAAATATTGAAAAAAGGATTAACAGGCAACTGGAAGAGAGCTTTATATCTTGGGAAGAAAGGGTAGGCTTTTTCCAAAGATCTCATGGGATTGAGTGAAGAAAAAACACCACAGAACTGACCAAATTAGTTTCCTCCCATATCTCAAATATTAATAATAAGATGGTCAAAGCTGTCCTCATGATTCGTATGTGTCTATGAGTGTTTGTGGGTTCAGGGAGAGCCAGCGGTGAGGGGGCCTGCCAGTCACAGGACTCTGTTCTGCTGTGTGGAAATAGCAGCCAGGAAGACTCTTCCTCTGTAGGAATTCCCCCCTCCTCTTTACAGAAGGTCAACTTCTAGACTTTTAGACTTCTAGAATATTGGAGACTTCCGGATGTCTAGACCTCTGGAGTATTCTGTGGTTGGGCTACCCATCTATAAACTAAATAGCGTGTGCACTCATGCTTGGGAGAGAACTGGTCACTGCACTACCTAATGCTTGTTTTCATTTTCTTTACTAGATTTACATGAGATTCTGAGGGCAACTGGAAACTCCAGCAAGGGGATACCTGCCTTGTGAAAATGTCACTCCTTACTTCTCCTAGATGGGAAGCCTGGGCCATCCAGGCTCTGCAAGTCTTCTGGCACCAAGCCTTCTGTGTCCCTCCTCGTGGCAGGCACATTCACGCTGAATCTGACAGTGGGCAAAATCAGTAGAAGAACAAAGCTGACAGGAGCTGATTCCTCAATAAAAGGATTACTGAGTGGGATAGGTTTTGTCTTTACATCCCTAGTGCCTAGCATCGCGCCTGGCATGGAATAGATACTTAAGAACTCTTTGCTAAATGGTTGAATGAATCTAAATGATGCTTTAAAGGGCACTGTCAATGAAGACAAGTTGGCTTGACTACCTTGCTGTACAAAGACGGCCTTTTGAGAGAATCCTAGGCCTCATTAATCTATCCAGTTAACAAATACCAGTGAGTACCTCCTATATGTCATTGAGCACTTTATTTGAAATTA
Organism: Taxidea taxus jeffersonii; assembly: GCA_003697995.1. Classification (NCBI taxonomy): domain Eukaryota; kingdom Metazoa; phylum Chordata; class Mammalia; order Carnivora; family Mustelidae; genus Taxidea; species Taxidea taxus. The sequence goes on along the minus strand of ML107444.1, from coordinate 170,941 downwards.
CCTGGTTCATTTAGACTCTCCACTCCTACCGACCTGGGCCTAGAATGTAAAGCTCCAGGACAGCAGTGGTATTGCAGGTCCTGTCCATGGCTGTATCTTTAGCTCCTGGAAAGGTGTTTAGGGACAGAGAAGAGCCCTCAAAACATGGCAGAATTTTCTGTATTGCCTGACTTGCAAATGGCTTGGAATCATTCTATGCACTGAAACTGAGTGGTGGCTTGGGGAGGTGGCTCGGTGAGCTTGGGGTCTTCCGTCACAGGCCGAGTCCTCGTCTGCTGATGAGCCTAGCTTCTGGCCCAGGCCACATCCCATGCCAACCCCGCAGCCTGCACCAGCTCATTGGATTAGAGCAGATACGTAAATTCCAGAGTTCCCCATATCTTCTCAAAGTTCAAGTTTTTAAGATAGAGAGTCTAGCATTCCTTTGCTTTAGTCATTTCTGTTCTTATCGTATTTCATAAAAAAATCCATAAAATGCCGGAGTTCAAAGGTGCAACTTCCCTCTAGTAGAAAAATGCTTGACTAATGTCTTTGACAAAACCGTTTTCTCTGTGCTGCTGGGTTAGGATGGGTCTCATAAACCTCCCAGACTTTAGGCTAGAAAAGAATAACTTCTAGAGTGCAGCCTGACTGCAAGATTTCCCCAGGCCCCTGGAATGTCCTTTATTTTATAGTTGCTTCCTGAGTCCCAATTATGAACCTGCTTTCCATGACAGAGGGGGAGAAGCTAAGAGGGAGAAAGATATTTGCATAGAATGCCATAGTTTACAAAGCTATTCATATGTTATCTTGTTAAAATCGGTGCCGTTAAACTGTGAAATGTGTGTTATCTCAGTTTTAGAGATGAGGAAATAGAGCCTCACAGAGGTTTCATAATGCATAGACCATTATGTTAGATGTTATTCCAACCCAGGTCTCTTAGATATGACCCTACATGTCTTTTCCACTCCTATGCTATGTCCTAAGTGAGTGTCCAGGGTTTCCTAGGTATTTTGTTTGTTTGTTTCCTGGTTACTCCCCTGTGGATATTGTGGTTCCCCAAACTTGTTAAGCTGGTTCATATCTTTTGGCCTGTATGTAATGCTGTGCCCTTTGCCTACGAGAACTTGTCCTCTCCTTTATTAATTTGTTTAGATAACTCCTATTTATCCCCCAAATCTGAGCTCAATACATGAGATCACGGGGCTAAGAGTCAGCCTCGGAATTGCACTATCTGGGCATCAATTTGGGTGTTGCCATTTATTCTCCGTTAGACCCAGCGTGGTAGCTTAATCTCTCAGTCCTTAGTTTTCCCAACTGTATGACGGGGCAAATTTTATTTTATCTTACTTTACTTTATTTTACTTTCTTTTATTTTAGATTTTATGTATTTATTTGACAGAGAGAGAGAGCCTGAGCATAAGCAGAAGGGAGGGGCAGAGGGAGAGGGAGAAGCAGACTCCCTGATGAGCAGGGAGCCCAACATAGGGTTCAACTCCAGGACCCGGGGATCATGACCTGAGCTGAAAGCAGATGCTTAACCCACTGAGCCACCTGGCGCCCCTGATGGGGTGAATTTTAATGCTTATCTTCAAAGGCTGGCAAATAAGGAATGTAAATTCCACATTGCTTAAAGAGTATTCAGTTTGCTGCTGTTCCCGCCATATTTAGAATCACATTACTGATGTCCCCTGCTTCTCTAAAATTACCTCTTGATCATTCTGGGGTTTCCAATAAATCACCCCTTCCGGGGTTGGTGGGGGGAGAAGGGAAGAGAGAAAAGAAGAGGATAGAGCAAAAAGAGAAAAACATCAGCTATGAAGAAGACTTTGCCAGTTGAAAAGAAAGAAGAAATATTAAAATAAATGTATCAGTGTAGTTCTGAGGAGGGTTGAGAAGAGAGGAGAGAAGGAGCTAAAGATGACCCTGCCTGTCCTGGCAGACAAGTCCTGGCTCAGAAGGATGTGCTCTGTGTCCAGGAACCAGCAAGGGCCCTGGAACCCAACTCAGCAGCTCTGAGGGAGAAGGAAAATATGAGAAGAGCTGGAAGGAGGATATCGGGAATCATCTTTGTATAAATCCAAGTGGCAGTTGGGATGTATTTATGTTTTAAGGAATTATGTGGGGTTTTTTGGGGGGGGGAGGACAACAAGTTTTTTATACACTTTTTCACTTAGCAACAAGAACCACAAAAGGCATGTGTTCAGCCAGGATGTCAGTTGCTCAGCTCATTAAAATATTAAGTGAAACATTGATGACAATTATACAGCACAAGCCTTTCTGTCTGCCAAAGGGTGCTTTTCAATGCATAACAAAGTAGGTCAAAAGTTTGTTTTGTTATTTTATTGTTGCTTTTTATCTTAGACTTTTGATGGAGTTTCCTTTTAGTAGGTAAAATGGTTGTCAAATTTGGTGGGGGGTAATTTGAGGACAGGGACACTTCAGTGACTTAGAAGTCTACTTCTGGATGACAAAGAAAGGCTCCCCGAACTTCTATCTGGGAATATCATCCATTCATTCAATAGAGAGTTTTCTGGGCCTCTGTGCACTAGGCCTCATGCTATATGTTGGAAATACAGTACTGGACAAGATAGATACCAACCCCATTGTCATAATGATACCCTTGGCTCCTACTCAAGTCTGTTTTTCTGGGCAATACCTCATGTTCAGAACTCTATCTCAATCACATAAAATGTACACCTCTTAAGACTTCCTCTGCCAGGCTCTGCTATGAGAAATGAGTGCCAGTAGTCATTGAGGTGTGGATGGGAATATATAATTATATATATAGTTATGTATGTATATATATAAATAATATTTGTACCTGGAATATATAAAAGACTACTGAAAATACGCAAAGCTTTATTGATTGATTTCTATGGGTGGGACATCAGGCATAATACACGCTTTCATTTATGTGGCACTCACCTGGACATACCCCTATTGTGATGGTTCTGATGTAGAGTTTACATTTATTGAGTGCTTACTAAGTACTAGGAAATGTGCTAAGCATTTTCAATGGACAAACTCATTTCATCTTTAAATTCTCTAAGTTGTGAAGAACTGCAGAGGATCTGAGATTTTGCTCTATGGGCAAGTTTCTGAGGGCTGGCAGAGGACACCAGCCTCCTGGGTCAGAGACAAAGGACTTTATGACTCATGACTCAGCATACAGCATGAGTGTTGACGTATTTGTGTAGTTCTTCTGGCCCTGAAGTTCCATGGGGATGCCAGCATACACAGTGGACTGTGTGGTGGGAGAGGAGCCCTAAGCTTAGTCAATCTAAATCTTTTATAATAGGCAGTAAGTATGCCTGCCCTTTGTTCTGAGGGAGACACTATTTCTGTGTTCCAAGGCTGTTTACTCTACAAAATCCTTGAGAAGTTCGCCTAGAACAATGGGCGGCCAGTGTCTTCTAAAGATGGGAGCAATATGAGAGACTTATGGAGAACTATGCCCCCAAAATAGACACGTGAATATCCTCATATTATACTGACTAATCTGAGACATGAGGTGGTTAAGTGACTTGCCTAAGGTCACTAATTAGTCCACATGCAACTGGCATTTGAGCTAAGCAGTCTGATTCCAGAGCACATGCTCTGCCTCGGGAGTGATTTAGTTTACATTGTCTGAAAGCCAAATCTGCGGGCGTGTTTAGGAGGTATGCGAGTAGACTCCAAGAGTGAAACTTATCTAGATGGCACCCCTTACCTTTTCGTTAATTTTCGTATTTTAAACCATTATGTCACTGAGCTGAATCTGATGCATACCCAGATAAGAGCTTTGTGTTACAAAAAGGTTGTCCACCTCTGCTGCACAATTTTACATATGGTTATTTTTTACTTAATTATAGTTTTACATCTCTCATTTCAAAACTTCCCTTAATTATTCAGTCTGTACTTACAGAACTTTTGGGAAAACTAAACAGGGAATTCAAAAATGATACACTCATTTCCCTGAGGACAATGTTTAAAGTTATTATATACTTCTGTAATAAGTATATATATGAATAACATCAACTGAGGCTGAGTTGAAAAGTGCTAATTTTGATAATTTTTACTGGAAATACAATATAAGGCGGGTTAGGTATATATCTTCAGAATTTTACTTATTTACCTATTAGCATGCTAAGCAGAGTTTCTAAAGACCACGTTAGCCTCAACATATTCATGCAGCAAATCTACATAACATAACTCACTTGGTTGTCAGACCAAGATACTTTATGTCTTACTCTCCCACTCCAAATCTCCTAAGCCAAGTGGAGATGTTAGCAAAGATAGAATAAAAGCGGACAAAGAGCAGAGCTGAGATTTGCCACTAGTGAGCTGTGCAAGCATAAGCCAGACTCCTCTAGCTTCAGTTTCCTAGTCCATTAAATGGGGGTGGGGTACCTGATATATGTCCCCTCCCCCAACCCCAGTACTAACCAGAATGTGATTCTGAGCTAGTAAACTCTATTGGTAGGCCAGTACCTAGGACTGAGTTATTCTTTTATATTTATGTTTGGGAACAAGGACTCTAGAGCCAGACAGATCTGGGTTTGAATCCTAGCTCTGCTGATTATATGACTTTGGGTAAATTGCTTAACCTCTTTGATTCTCTACAAATTAAGAATGATAATACTTTCCTTTCCATCAGTATTTCTCCATAAAATCAAAGAAAAACCTCCGCTGACCTTACATTTCTGTTCTGTTATCACCATGGGTCCTACTTTTCTTTCATAGTGAAGCTTCCTAAGAATTGTCTCACTGTTGTCTTTACTTTCCCATCTTCCCCTGACTTTACAACAATGTGACTTCTATTCTTATGACTTCCATGGACATTGTTTTCACTAAGGTCACCAATGAATGCCTTCTGGCTAAAACCAAAGAACATTGCCCAAAATCACAGCAAAATCCAGCACCAACCACTCTCTCCTTCTAGAAACACTATTCCTCTGGCTTCCAAAAATTTGCCTTCTCTTCCTTGTCGCTTCCTTTCCTGTTCCCTGCGGAGCCCTTCTTCTGTTTGCCCTTCACATGTGTTGTCCCACAAGGTTCTCCTCTGGATCCTCTCTTTCTTTCTCTACAAAATCTTTTGGATATCTTATGTATTTGCATATTTTCAAGTACCACCAACCACATATGTTGATGGATCCTTTATATTAATCTTTAGGCCATATTTTTTCTGAGATTCAAATCCATATACCTGACTGCTTCCCAATTATTTCCACTTGCTTGTCTCACAAACATATCCCATAACATGTCTGAATAAAACTCATTATACTTCTGCCCCTATTAGTTCCCCTATTGGTGATGGAATCTCCATCCACTCTGTGGACCAACCCAGAAACCTAGACATATTTTTCCTTTCCTTTACCCTCATCTCCCATATACAATCAACTACGTCTTGTTGATTCTACTTCTTGACTAGAATCTTCTATCCTTTAAATCCATCTCAATGGCTATTTGCTGAATTAGACCACCATCGTTTCTCATCTCAATTACTACAACATTCTCTTCGTCAATCTCATCCATCAACCTTGCTGGCATTCTTCAGCTGCAGCTCATCCGATCACGTTATTTTCCTGGTTATAATCTTTCAGTGGGTTTACATTGTCCTCCAGCTAAAGTTCAGACTCCTTACAATTACTTGCGTGGCCTTTTCTGATGCAGACTCTGCCCACCTCTCCAGCCTCACCTTTCCTTCCTCTCCCTGCTGTGTCTCCCATACACTTGATGCTTCTTTGAAACACAGTATTTTCCAGTTCCTCAGATGAGCAGTGCTCTTTCCCCCCTGAGGCCCCTGTGTCCTTGTTATCCTCTTAACCGGAAAACTGCTTTCCAAAGTGGTCACCTATCTCTCTATCTCCACCTCCAACAAGTCTTCTGTGATCTATGAAGTTCCTGCTCAGTGTACTCCCTGGTGCTCCCCACTGTATTTGCTCTATCATCACATTTGCTACACTGTATTGTAACTGTCTATTTATCAATATCTCCAACTGCAATAAACTCCGTGAAAGCAGGGGCCCCATTTGTTTCACAGGTATCCCCCATTCTTAGCAGGGCCTGGCACATGATAAGAACATAATCCACAATGTTTACTGAATGAGCAAATGGATAGAAATCACACAAAAGCCTGTTTAACAAGTGCTTCTCTTTACCCAGAATTAATAGTAGAATATTAGAATAGTTTTTTAAAAAGTATTGGGGTTGTTATAGGTATGATCTTCACCATTGGTTTCTGTCTAATTTTAGGAGCCCTGTAACTCCCCTGAGGGAATCCAATGGCTTCCATCATGAGAGAAGGGGAGGGAGGGAAGAAAGAATGGTGAGAGAGGCTCACTGAGCAGGACTCTGGGTCCCTAATTTGGCTTTAACAGGGCAGCTCAGGATTTTTGTTTTGTTTTGTTTTGTTTTACACATTAGTGTGGCATATTATATTTTATATGGGAAGAAAAAAGGAAGAAAAAAAAACAGAAAGGAGAAAAGCCCTGATGTAAGGAGACTATCAAAACACATCTTATAAAGATGGTTCTACAGGTAAGTAAAGAAACCATGAAACTGTTGCTTTAAAAGACGTAATGAAGAAAAAAAAAAGATGTAATGAAGGCAGACATTGTGGTCAGTACAGCACAGGATATGCTGGTATGACCAAGAAAGGGTATCGTCCTCTTAAAAATTCTCCCATTACAATGAGGTTGTGTATCCATGAGTTTATGTCTCAAATCAGTTAAATGAAATCATACTAGTACCAGCTGACATTAAATTATTGACAAGACTGAGAATTTTCTTTATCATTATGTTCTTTTCCATTTCTTTTCTGTATGTTTCTATTGTTTTAGAAAACTGTACCTGCCTACAATAGGACTTTTTTGCTGAGTGGACAAGGAGAAACATAGATAATCAGCCTTTTAAGAAATCATATTAAACCCAGCACTAGTAATTTGCAGTTCTAATCTGGGGTGTCTGCTGATGCCGGAAAAGGGACTGTGTACCTTCCAGGTTTCCTTAGTAAAATTCTGCCTAGATCTCCACTCCCCATCTTCTCAACACTGGAGATGGCAAGATGTTCGACACAAATATTGTTATGGGGAGAGAAGTTTTAGGAGATAAATCGTCTCTATCATTCATTCAGAAATATTTATTGAGAGTCTGTTATGTGCCAACATGTGCAATATTTTCTAATGTTTGCAGATATATGAGTGGAAAAAACTAAAGTTCCTGCTGTTATAAAGGTTATATTGTGATGGGGAGAGAGAGACAGTAAATGAGGAAGCAAATACACATAATTTTAAAAAGCGATGAGCTGTATGGAGCCAGAAGACTGGCACTCTGGGGTGGGGGTGGCGAGGGTGGCGAGGGTCTGGTGAGGCTGCTGTGGCCTTGCGGCTGAGTGATGGGAAGGAACCAGCCATGTGAGGAAATAAGGACACAGCCTTCCAGTCGAAAGGAGCAGTGAGAGAAAATGTCCACCACACGCCTTTCCCAGGGGTCCTCTAGTAGGCAGCCCCTGAGGTGTAAGACAGGAGCCAGGCTTTTCCAGGCCCCTTCAAGGGGTCTGGCCCAGCGGTTTGCTGGGAAGGTCAACTGCCGGCGTTATGTAGAAACATCATGGAAAAATGAGTGAAGGAAGGAAGAGGAGGAGAGTCACACGAGTTCTTTTGCAAGAAGTTATGACTTTTGGTAAAATGTCCGTCTTTGCACTTCAAGATCTAGAAGCAAAGTAATCTTAAAACTGCTGATGAAATCCCTACCAACAAAAGATGCCCCTAAACACTGTATGGGAATTTAACTGGAGCCTGTGCTCATCGCACTTGGCCACTAGAGGGCAGCATTGCCTATCAAATGTCTGACTTCAGACTGCCCATTAGAGAGGGCAGTCCCACGAGTACACTCTTTTCCCATCTCGGTTTCCCGTGTCTTCCTGGATCTTCCCCATAATCCACTCTTTAGCTCTCTGCCGTCCACCTATCCAACACCGTCACACTGTTCTGGCTAAGCTTCATGTTTAGAGAAAACCCCCTGACCAGTCAGGAAAAGATACAATCAGCACATCGAACACGGTCAGACCCGAGGACCCCGAGGACTCCCCGTGGACTGCCCCCGTGGGCAGCAAGGGGGTCGCCGGGACCTCTGAGGCAGTGGCTGGCTCATTCTGCCCAGTTCTGAAGGATCAGACTCATTGTTTTGGGGGGACAGGTTAACTTGTTTAGCCGAGGGAGAATGGAGCTTTGTTCCTTCTGTGATCGGCTGTCAGCTGGTAAGTTTGGTGGCAGCAGACCTGGCCTCCCTGGGCTCAGGGACCTTGCTCCCTCCTTTCTGAGCGGCCTTAGCTCTGGCCACCTGCGTTTAAGTGTCCTGTTCTACATTTAGCTTTATTTGTAAATCGGGGCCTTTTGTGAAATAGTATGCAAGAGAACCAGATCAACAAGAGAAGAAAGGGGAAGGAAAGGACAAAATTTTCTACATAAGTAGAGGAAGCATGAGATTTTTACATACAATATAAGAATTATATGCAAATAAAGTGTGAGAATTTCCTTTATGGACTGTTTCCTTTCAAAGGAGGATCTGAGGCACACATCCCTATGAATGTAATTTATTTGTTCAAGATATATTTAGTGCACTCCATTTATGTGCTAGGAGCCAGGGGTGTCATTGAGATCAGAATGTGAATGAGATCAGAAATGTGAATGAGATCAGAAATCATATAAGAATGTGTGTGTGTTGGGAGGTACTTCAGAACTGGAAGAATTGTAAAGATCATCATCTCCAATATACACCATTTTATGGATGAGGAAATCGTGGTTCAGAAATTTTGTGACTATGGCACCTGCGTGGCTCTGTTGCCTGTTTGCCTTCAGCTCAGGTTGTGATCCTGTGGTCCTGGGAGTGAGCCCCGATTTGGCTCCCTGCTTCTCCTTTTCCCTCTACCTGCCACTCCCCCTGCTTGTGCATGCTCTCTTTCTGGCAAATTAATAAATAAAATCTTAAAAAGAAGAGAAATATTCTGAGTGACTCAGAGATGGAACAATGAGTTCATTTGAGCACTAAATTTCTTCTGAGCAAATTGGACAACACTCTGGAGTGTTTGATAAAAGGAAAGAGAACTGTCTGGAAAGGGAAACTCCTTTGGGGGGCCTGGTAATTTACAGAGGAATGATCATATGTATTCTTATATCATGGACACAGAGGGACAATGAAGCATTCTTCAAATGACTATTGAAAAATCGTCAGAGCTGGGGCGCCTGGGTGGCTCAGTGGGCTAAAGCCTCTGCCTTCGGCTCAGGTCATGATCCCAGCTCCTGGGATCGAGCCCCGCATCGGGCTCTCTGCTTAGCCAGAAGCCTGCTTCCTCCTCTCTCTCTCTCTCTGCTTGCCCCTGCCTGCTTGTGATCTCTGTCTGTCAAATAAATTAAAAAAATAAAAATCTTTAAAATAAAAAAAAAAATCATCAGACCTTCATGAGATGACGTCAAGTAGTGTTGTGTTGTATTTCAGTGAAAGGATTTCTGTGGGCGTCAAACTATTACATAGTCCAAAGAATGTAACTTTCTTTTACCTAACTTGATATAATTTAATCTAACTTGCCATAGGATAGAACCAAAAGAATCTGGAGAAGTGTTTGCCTGTTCTAAAGTTCAGCGTTGAACAGCCACTCGAACTCTCCAATGAACCCACTCCCCTCACCAGGCTGCTTCATCCAGTCGGCACCCCCTGTCTTTTAATGGCATGTTTCTGGCCCTAAGTCATCTGTCTAGGTGCCTCAATATCCACTTGCTGCGTATGTAGACTTGACTTAAGAGAGAGAGATAGAAGGGAAAACTACTGGTAAGAGAAAGAAACCGGGAGGTTTGCACGTGTTGTGTCTTACTTCTCATTAGAACGGAAACTCCTAAAGCTGGAATTGTGTCTTGGATTTTTGGTTCTGCTGGTAGCACACTGTGCTCAATAAAAATTAACCCATCAATCAACAGGACAGAAAATCCTATCCTGCCAGAAGCAATACCTCCTGTTTGCCCCACAGAAAGCCAATTAGAGTGTTAGGATGTCGTAATGGATACAGAAACTAAGGAAAGTAGGGAAAAATGCCCCCAAACCTCAAATAAAAAATAAAACCAAATGGAAAAAAATGGATCACAGTAGAGCATTCAGGAAATCTACTACCCACTTCAGTTTCTCCCCTCCACAGTCTCTTTCAGCGTATCCTCAATGTAATGGAAGCTTGACATGGTGGCATGTTGGAGGCACCATTTCCCTCCTGGGAGAGGCTGCTCAGGGCAGGTCCAGGAAGCACCATCCATCTTCCTAACAGCCCACCCCTAGGGCACTCACTGCATCCCCCCCTCCCCCACACCAGCACTAGCGGTCTTGCCATTTACCTGCCACCACCATCACATCCTGGCTCAGCCTCACTTGTTCACAAAACAAAAGAACAATTCATCTGGGAAGGGATTAGTAGGAAGCTGGGGGGAGAGAGAGAGAGAGAGAGAGAGAGAGAGATGTTGACTTCAGAGAAGCAAGGGAAGGAAAGTGAGACAGGCAAACTGGGAATTCTTCCTGTCATCAACCCTCCTGAAAATTGATTAAAGCCATGAAGCCTTTCTTCAGAACACAAACATATGCATATGCACACACAATTCTGCATATAATTTCATGAATCTTCCTTACACATAAACATACCTTTTGTTTTAAAAACTTAAAACTCTAGAAGCTATAAATTTTCAAATCTTATTAATAACCACGAAATTCTGAAAACTCCTTAATCATGGCAACTTTTAAAGGATTTTCTTTTTCTAATTGTTGTTTTGTATGTCTCAAATACATTGTTTTAGAAACAATTCCTTAAGTGAAAAGAGTGATCAAAATGGACAATTACAAGGAAAAAAACACTTGTTTTTTTCTCATGTGGCAAAGCACACCTTATTTGAGATGTCTACAGATTTCATTTATCTAAAAGCAACTTTATTTAGAAGAAAAAAGGCTTTATTTCATTAGCAAATTCTAGGGGGGAGCTCAAATCACCTGATATTTGACTATTCAGTGCTCTTTTGGGAAAATAAGAACCACAAAAGAAAACAACATTTTCATCAGTCTATCAGGTTCATGCATTCTGTGTCCTAAATGGAGGAGGCATATTTTCAAGTCCAATTAAAGACATGCTAAGTAAAAATTGCACATTCTTCCAATGGTTTATCAGATGAACATGAGGCGCACTCTGATCTCTTCTGGAAGGCGGTCTAAGGCCCGTGGCTTATATGCATTTTGAAACCACGTAGAGGAGAGTTTGTACCTGAGGGAGGAACACTAAGGTGGGAGTGCCTAGACCGCCCGCAGCCAAAGACATGGGAGAAAGTCACTTCACCTGCCCTCTCAGCGAGCTGGGGAGCAGAAGGGGCAGAGGTAACAGCTGGCAGAGAGAAAATGAGGGAGAAAGTGAGGGGAAATCAATAACACGGACTGAAAAAATAATGTGCTCTCCATGCCATAAAGGAAAATCATGATGAAGGCCCAAGTTAACTCCCATAATGCTTTCAAGGATCAGAGAAATGACACTGTCAAAATACAACATTAGTTTTCTGAAGCCTACAGGCTGAATTTTATTTATTTAAAGTTAACTCCCATTTTAATACAAAAAAAAAGATAGCACATTCTATATCAAAGGGAGAAAAACTTTTCCTAATGTATCCATTTCTCTTCTGAAGTACACAAGCTGTCGCCACCTAATGCTTTGTGGTGTTTTCTCAACTCTGCCGGCTTTTCTTTGCATCAGGAAATGCAGTCAACAGACTCCAGCCAGGGGCTGCTGGTTCTCCCCGCCAAAGTGGCAATTGTTTGATTTTGTGTGTGTTTTAAAATGCATTGTTAGTTTTAACTAAGATGAATATATGATGTTTCGAAGCAGGAGAAAGAGAGAGGAGAGAGAGAATGAGAATCAGACATAGATGTGAAGTCATTTCCTTGGCCCATTGTGTAAAAGTACGAATCCTCTGTCAAGAGGATTGGGCTGGGGTAGGTTTGTGGGGATAACTCGGTTATCTGCAGTGACGTTTCATTTCCCTTGGAAGTTCAGGTGATGGTCGCCTGGGTCTTGTCAGATCTTGACCTGTTGGTGAGGATAGCACTGTCTACAAACTTTCTGGATATTGTTTCCATAGCTGTGAGAATAGACCAAAATTACTGTCCTCGATTGCTGGTCTTCTCACTGTTCGTTAGATATACTTTGCTTATTTCTGAGTCTGAGCATTCGCTAGTTTTCTGTGTGTACAGAAGTAGACTTTAGTATACTGTAGTGGGTAAGACCATGAACTCAGCAATCTCACAGCCCGGGGTTCCAGTCCCTGGCCTGATGTGTACTAGCTATGTGATAAATGCCTTTATATCCCCATGCCTCAGTTTCTTCATCTGAAAATGGGGATAAGATTAGCTTCTTCACAGGATGTAGGACAAGTAAATAAGGAATATCTGAACATTGTTTAGAATAATACCCAGTGAGTAAGTTTTTTAGTACTCATAGTAAGATCTTTATCACAGAGTGTTTTCGTGCTGGAAATAGCATTACAATTTTTCTCCCTGGGGGAACACCTCTTCCCTAATCTTGTTCTGATGTGGCTCAGATGGAGCAGACCCCACCTGCTTTTGTTCCAAGGGTGGAGACATAATCTAGATCTGGCCAATCAGTTAATTCCATGCTCTTTGCTACAATGATTGAATCAGGTCAGGGATGGGAAAATGATGTAAGTGGGTCCAATCAGAGTAAATCACAGGAGTTTGCTTAAACCATAGAGAAAGGAAGTTGTCTTTTGTGTCAGGTGGCTGATGGGGTAAACTCTGAACCTGGCAGCTACCAGGTAGAGTCAGTTGTCTGAGACAAAAACAAATGCAGGGGAAAGCAAAGCCAGGAGAGGGAGAGACACCAGTTCAAATGGTAGGACCCCGTGACTCTAGCCATGTGGAAGCCCTAGGACCACTCCTGCATGAGTGTTTGCTCTGGGCTTCTGTTCTTGGGAACTGCAAGATCCATCACTAATCAGGCTCCCACATGGCACCACCTATCTCCTCTACCTATTCAGATCAGATCCTCCTTCAGGAAACAGTGCAAAGCCCACTTCTTTCTGGAAGTTATGCCTCTTCTTCTAAGTTCCCTCAGCACTTATTATCTGTGCTATAGGTTTATTACTTATTACCCACATTAGAAAGTTTACCTTTGCAAATGCATTTACTGCATCTCTCCAATTCTATGGATTGGTTCCATGTTCTACTCTTTGGTGATTTCCATAACCACTATCACATCTGGTATTTTGCAGCAAGTTTGCCAAATATATATTATTTGAATTCCTTTTATCTTCTCATACCCATCAGAAGTAGACTCTGTGCCTCAGTACATATAGGAATGTATGCATAGGAAAGCATGAAGTAAACTGCAGATGTGGAGAGTCGTTCCATGTAGAAAGTTTCAAGGGAGGTTTCCAGTCCCTTGTCCTGTGTGAAGAGCAACAGTGGAATGCAAACTTGATTCTATGCTTCCCACCTGTCTGTAAGCTTCTTAGGGTAAGGACTGGTTCTATACTTTAAGCGCTGTTCCCAGTACTTTACACAGTACCTGACATTTATTGTAGGTGCTCAATAAATATTTATTGAATGAATACTGCTTTGCAGTTACAGTGCAGGGGGCTCAGCTCAAGCACCTAAACTTTAGGAACATGGAAAGGAAATGAAGTAAGAAAGGAATTGCTGATTCTATGAAGCCCACACCTTCCTTCCATTATTCTGAGCCCTTTCTACCATCACCTCATTTCTCCAAATCATAAGAATAAATAATGCTATTCCTTAGGTTGACAGATGAGGTGTAATGACAATAGCATGTTTGGAATTTCTGAGCCTGTGAGAAAACTGATATGAATTCCAGACCCAACAAGGAAAGGCTTATACCGTCATCAGAGTGAGGGAGTGGTGGGGTCTGAAAGCTGAGTCAGATTTAGAAAAAGGCACTGCATTGGAATGTCCAATCTACCCACAAAGAATTCTGGGTTTGAATCAGTTTTCTTATCTTTTTTTTTTTTATTTTAAGAAAGATTTTATTTATTTATTTGACAGAGAGAGAGAGGGAGAGAGAGCAAGCAAGCACAGAGAGAGGCAAAAGGAGAAGCAGGCTCCCTGCCGAGCAAGGAGCCTGATGTGGGACTCAATCCCAGGATGCTGGGACCATGACCTGAGCCGAAGGCAGCCGCCCAACCAACTGAGCCACCCAGGCATCCCCAGTCTTCTTATCTTAAGTAATGTTAGGTAGCATTAGTTCTATAGCTGCTTTATGCATTATAAATCGATGTAAATACAAACCACTTTTCCTTTAAATTAGTTGGTTCTCCCCACAGAAAGTATCCATACAATTGTCATCCCCTGTTCTAATGCAACATTTTTCATTCATTCATTCATCATTAACCGGTCAAAATTATCATTCTAAAAATTGTTTTCATTATGTCTACACTCTTGTCAAAAATTTCACTTGCTCCTACAGCATAAAATCCAACCTAAGCCAGATATCCAAGGTCCTCAATAATTTGACCCCAACCCATCTTTCCATATGTGAACTTTCCCACCGCTCCCTCATCTGAACCTCTCTTGAATGTAGACCTATGTCTACTTAACTGTTGTCTCTCACTGTCTTCTCACTTTCGGACTTCTGAATCTATCTCTTTGCCTATTCAAGCATGTGTTTTCTTTTAAGTGATGTTCTTTATATTCTTTAACTACTCCAACTGAAGACGAGCTTCCCTTCCTTAATTCCTAGAGCATTTTATGGTCTATATCATGTGTTCCTTTTATGAACTCAGATTATTATCATTTCCCATGAATGTATCTTATGTTCTTTACTGTGAACTCCTTAAGGGCAGAGATCACATTTTGGACTCCTTAGCATTTTGCTTTACATATAATATGGGTTATTTCAGTGATTAGTATGGTAATAACTTGGGTGATACACAGCTGGAGCCTTTTACTGTTCATACCTGGGGAGGTTTTGTCCTTTTTCAGTTAGTAATGCCAATTACCATAAAATTTTCAAATTTATAAATACTGCCCATGAATGAAATTAATTAAAATTTCTCCCCAACTTTTCTGTTTTTACAAAAATCTTAATCTACCAAGAGCACTACAGAGCAATAAGAAAAACACCAAATATACACAAGAAAATTGGGAATGGGGTAGGCATGAACTAATGAAAGACTACTGAAATATGAAAAGATGCACATCTTTACTTCAAGAAGGGCAAATTACGATGAAATTCCCTCTTTGACTTTTGATAATGATTAAAATTTAAAATTGACAATGAATAGTGTAAACAAGGGTATGAGGAAATGGGAACATACATATACTTGGAAGTACAAATTTGGTATAATTTTTTTGAAGGGTCGGTTAGCCATATACATGAATATTATACCTATAGGTATAAACATATAAATGCACAAACACATCTATGTGTTAAAAGATGTTCATTTCAGTATTATGTACAATAACAATAGACCTCTTAATTCTCTTCAACAAGTATTAACTCTGAATTAAGTACCAAGCTTTTGGTAGGGGAGGGGTTGGGACTTGAATCCAGGCAAGCCCACTCTATACTTATGCATGGAAGGCTTTATTTTATTACTGACAATTGAACTTACTGAGAGCTATTCTCTTAAGAGCTCAAAATCTTCTGTAGACATTGTTCTGGTTTTTGGTCAGAGGTAAGAGTAATTAGGAATATGTGATAAACACATTATAGTCATTAAACAAGTTGGCAATAAAGACAAGATGAGAATTCTTATATTCTTGACTCTCAATCCATAAAGCATTCTGCCATTTCTCATCTCTGTTTTGAGTTGACCTACATTTATTTAACTTGGTGACAATGTCTGCAAAAAAAAAAAAAAAAAAAAAGTTCTAATAAATCTTTCAGGGTGTTCTGATAGTTTCTCTGTTTTGAAGTATATCTGATGAATGATTTATGTGTTAGGTTTATTAAAAACACATCCATTACTTTGGGGCCTTGGGTAGATATTTAAAGGAAGAATATGGCTTATTCAACGCAGCAGTTAAGATTACCCATAAATAGCTAACAGATGACCGACCCCTCAGGGGTTGTCAGATCAAAAAGATGCTCTAGACTGTCCCTGGGTGGCTCAGTGGGTTAAGCATCTGCCTACAGTTCAGGTCATGATCTCTGGTCCTGGGATCAAGCCCCTCATCAGGGCCTCTGTCCAGCGAGTCTGCTTCTCCCGCTTCCTCTGTGATCTCTCTCACTTTCACTCTCTCTCTCAAATAAACAAATAAAATCTTAAAATAAAGAAAATAAAGAAGAAAGAAAGAAAGAAAGAAAGAAAGAAAGAAAGAAAGAAAGAGAAAGAAAGAGGTAAGAAAGAAAGAGAAAGAGAGAAAGAAAGTGAGTGGACTTGGTCTCTTTAACTCAAGATGCAGAAGCAGAACCACCACAGAAAATAGTCTTACCTCCATTCCTTGTGGCTCAAAATTTCAAATTTCTTTTGCAAAGATAGGCAACCGATTCTTCTGTTTTGTTTGACCTACCAAACTCCCACTGTATTTGGACAAAAATGCGGTTCTCAAACTAGGTGCAAACACAAATGTCAGTGTGCCCAATGAACCTAGGAACAATGAATGATCAAAAATAAAAAGATCTTTCACCACCAACATTGGGTACATAGATAAACAATTCCTTTCCAGAAGTCAGCTAGAAAGGGCACTCGATGGGCTGAACATAAGGATGCAATTCACTCTCCCTGTATCTGTTTTCTAATTAAATTTTAGAACATGGCAAAAATATTCTAGAGTTTGGAAGAAAACAAAGTAAAAGGGTTGCAGGAGTGCAAGACTTCAAGATTCATCTCTGAAAGCCAGGTTAATATATCAAACTGGATTAGTCTGCCAAAAATATGAAAATATAAAAACATCATAAATTAGTCAGTTGTCCATGGCTATAATCTGTTTGCCTGAAGCCAGATGTACTTATGATAGGAAAAACAGGTGGCTTTAAGATAGCTGGAAAATGAAAAAAAAAAAAAAAGATAGCTGGAAAATGCTAAGCATTAATATAAGATAACTGATTTTTTTTTAAAGTATTGAATGGGTTGGTATCTTATTAGGATATTCAGTTTAAAAGAAGTGGCTATGATTTAGCTGGGACCAATGATAAGTTTTCTCATTTTAGGATTTCAGTGCTCATTTAGGGAACTATAATACCATGTAGTACAAACGCTTTATTAAATCAATGCATTCATTATCTGAAATAAAATTTTATTCAATCACTGTATTTTGATAGACTAGACTATTGCACTCAGGTAGGAAATAATGGATTGAAGAGAGTGTCCTTGAAGGAGAGGAGCCCTGACCTCCTTTCTTTACACATTCCCAGGAGACAGTCCATTTCTGACACCATCAAGACTTCAGAAAGCTGCCAGAGACTGTGAGCCAGCCCTATGTGGTATAACAAATCAGTGCATGAACCAGCTAACGATGTAACTGGTGAGAGGAAAGAATGAAATCATTCCTGCTTAAAATCTCTTCATGTCATCTTTTAACCTATTTGGGGCAATTGGCTTAGCTGGCTTTATGGCAATTCAGCCATGTGTATGGTCAGGACTCACTAGAAGCCATCATCAAAGTTAGTAAATCTGTTTCTGCTCTCTACAAGCTCTACTCACTTAACCTGATCTGCCCATCTGTCTCACTGCCCAACAATTAGAGGAAGAGCAGGGAGAGCTCTTGAGGGAGTTGGGAGAGAGGATGAGACTGAGGAGGGAGATGGGAGAGAGGATGAGACTGAGTAGGCAGATGTGCACACATGCCACACAGATCCAGGAAAAAGAGTACCAAGGTATTTTCATAGCCTGATACACATAAGTGAGAGAAAATCAAGGTTCAATTAAAAAATGCTCATTTTTCCATAATTGCTTACAACTTGATTTGTGTACTGCAAGAGTCTTCTAACAGACCTTTGTGTTTTGAGTGCTGAATAGTCATCACCATGGACTAAATCTGATACAATCACTACATCCTAAATTCTTCTGGCAAGAGGGCATTGTTGATGAAATCAAAGAAACGAAATAGTTTGTTTCTTAGTCCACATATATTCTTAAATTATTATAAAATTAGTCCGTGTATATTCTTAAAAAGATTTTAGAAACAAAAATCAAATATATATTTGTGTACCCCAAGATAGAGCCTTGTTAGTTAAATATTGATCGCCTAATAACAAAAAGTTCTTAAATTTCAAATCTTAAATACATTCCCCTCCATACAGTGTCCCAGGTTTCTTGCAGTCATGATCTGGATACATGCATTGCTGCAAAGATCTCTGGGAAATGATTTTTGGCAGCAGATATGGGAAATCATAATGAAAAACACTCACTAGCACAAATTGTGTAAAAATATGGTTATGCTACTTCCTGAACATTTAATAGCTATTTTCATTTATTTACACATATAAGTCACATCACTATGTTGATATAAAATGTTTCTGTTAAAACCCTGAGAATATGACAAGGAGAATAGAGAAGAGAAAAAAGAACCAGTGGCTTGGGCAGGGCAGAGTCAGCAACCTCTTACCCTCCCCAAAAATATTTCAAAAGCTATCTTCCTCATAGGTATGACTTCAAATTTTTCTACCTCATAAAAAGAAAAGAGATAGTTCTTGACTGCAGAGGAATTATCTTATGACCATGTCTTGAACCTCTATTATTTCTCCAGTTTTCTTTTTCTTTCTTTCTTTCTTTCTTCCTTCCTTCCTTCCTTCCTTTCTTCCTTCCTTCCTTCCTTCCTTCCTTCCTTCCTTCCTTCCTTCCTTCCTTCCTTCCTTCCCTCTGCTTTCTTTCTCCCTCTCTTTTCCTTCCTTCCTTCCTTCCTTCCTTCCTTCCTTCCTTCCTTCCTTC